>JAODTR010071300.1:0-15715 GCA_025399935.1 Amblyopsis rosae | reverse complement strand
TGTGTGTGTGTGTGTCTGCTGTGTGCGTGTGCGTGCGTGCGTGTGTGTGTGTGTCTGCTGTGTGCGTGCGTGCGTGTGTGTGTGTGTGTGTGTCTGCTGTGTGTGTGCGCGTGTGTGTGTCTGTGTGTGGAGCGCTGCAGGCAGACCAGAGCACAGAAACAACACACTGTGGCTAACTTTCTTTTCTCAGCTGCACAACAAGTATTGAGGTCATGCCCATATATCGCACGATAACTCGATATAGTAATTATCTAGACAGGCTTAAGTTGTCTAACAGTGTTCTGCTTTTCGGACATGTAATATCTAGCAAAAAATACAGCAACAAACAAACTCAACTTAAGTTATGAGTCATATTCTGATGGCATGCTTCCCGTATGTGTGCCAGGAGTATGCTGGTCTAGATGGCCTGCCTATGCCTGATGCTGTGGACTTGGTGGAGCACAGTAGAGACACTCTGGATGATGTTTGGAGACAGACGGACTGTCAGCCGTACCCAGAGACTCGCATGCGTCGCCTTATGGATGTCATAGGTACACACACACACACACACACACACACTGAAGGAAGTAACGCCATGTAACACCAAAGACCTTATAGGCAAGTCTGACCATTCGGCAGCCATCTTGGTAACGGTTATTAAGAAGACTGCCCAAAAATAAGGTTGAAAAAGCAGATTCTCTCAAGTTTATATAAACCATAAGCATTCCAATGCTTTCTTAATATATTATCCACTTCTTCCACTCAAAGCATTCAAAGTCATTCTGCCACAAGTTGAAACTGTTGCAAAAACCTCAACTGAACACTTAAGTCTAAGTGCTACCACATTATTGACTTAATAGGTAATCCGTTTGGCTGTTTATAAAGCAGACAATTTGCTCTTATTGGGGGAGGGTTGGAATGTGTGCTTCTAACTGCCGTATTTGGCATTTCAGGATTTTCCTGTGGCATGTCAGTAACACCTTTTATTAATATACATAGTTTACACTGGCTTGCATTAAAGTATTGAGTCCTCTTTTACTTACTTACTTTACTCTTGCGCAATACCAGATGCAAAATACAAATTTTCGGTAGCAAGATTTGAAAACAAATGCTGCTGTTCCCGGGGAAAAAACCTTTGCAGTTTACTGACATTGTTGATGACTCATCATTGTGTTGCTATGAATGACTTGTAAGAAATATGTGTATGACCAAAGGTTTAGCTACACCAGCAAAAAATAAAAAAAGAGAAAAAATGGGGGTTTTAGTTGTCATAGCTTGCAATGGTATTTTACATGTCAACAATACATCTGGCTTGACACAAAGAAGTGTTTAGGCAGATAACAGTAAATGTCAAGGCACACATTGTCACTTCTGGGTAATCCCGTTTTGACCCAAGCCAAAACTACTCCACCCAAATGTGTGATCTCATCGTTATCCATGCATTTCAGATGATTCACACAGGAGTTTAGGCTTTTCCTCATTCTATTCAATGACTATAATGAATCCACACAAAATACCATGAATAAGAAATGATTCATGATATTTTAGATTATGCTTTTCTGTTTTTTTTCCACGTGATGATGAATCTGTGCATGCTGCTAACTTGCTCATGCACTGATTCTATTTTTTGATCTAAATGTAAAAACAATTCGAATTAACCTCCGGTTTATGATCTGTCATTGTAAATATTCAGAAAGTCAAATCAGATTGAGAAGCAGTTTTCAAATGTGCTTGAATGGTTATTCGATGGCGATTTGTGTGTCGAATGACA
Source organism: Amblyopsis rosae (assembly GCA_025399935.1). Classification (NCBI taxonomy): domain Eukaryota; kingdom Metazoa; phylum Chordata; class Actinopteri; order Percopsiformes; family Amblyopsidae; genus Amblyopsis; species Amblyopsis rosae. The sequence continues at coordinate 13,965 of JAODTR010071300.1, read as the reverse complement.
GGCGGTGCCCTCGGCAGATATGTGCAGAGAAAGTTGAGCGATGTGAAGATCTTCAAGGAGCCGTTTGTATGTGTTCGAGAGAACCTAAGATTGGGATCTGTGATCTGCGAGCAGTGGGTGGCAGCCTGTGACCAACTAACAGGACAGGTACAGCCCAAATCCCATTGGACTCAAGTGACATTTCGGGACAGTTGAAACCTATTTTTATTCTTTACTCTATTACCATACAATATCAGAAGGAAATGCAGAAATTGTCTACATTTCCATTTCAATAATTTCCAGGCCCAATAAGTTAACTTCTTAAAGCTGGGTGCCATTACTGTGTCTTTACAGCTGATGGATGTAACATCTATCACACATGAAACACTACCGTAAGACTGTGGCATTACGCCATGTCAATGCAATGAGTTTGAGGTTGCATAAGTGTGTTACTCATCATCAACACAGCTGTTGATGAGAAATGTAGATTTCTGCCTGGAATACTGAACTGGTAACTGTCTTGTAAGAGATGTATTCATGCCCCTGGTGTATTGTATTTGTCAGGTGTGGAAGAGACATGCCCCCCACCCCTGGAAAGGAGACCAGCACCATCCACAGAGCCTCCAGTGCCTGGCACAAAGGCTGGATGAGGTGAGGGCTTGATTTCCATATTTTCATATACTGTTGTGTTCATATCATGTTATCTGCAACATTCACGCTTCAAAACACATAAAGTACGTCATGGGAAACTCCACTTTAAAAATGACACTACAATAAAGGAAGTGTTTGATACTAGACTTGACCTGTCATTTGACTCATCTTATTGTTGAATACATTCTTTGATATGTGTGTTGATTTTAGTCTGTTGACATTCCATTCAAATGAAAGTTGCATTGCACAAACATTGGTCATGTTCAGCTAAGCGCCTTCCTTGCTCAAAGCCACTTTACAACTTTATTACGACTCAGCACTTTGTCTGGGTTTCAAACCAAAACGGCAATTATACTTGTACTGCACTTGATACTTGTAACGCTGGTTCCAACCACAAGGGGAAAATGAACTGTGGCGTGCACGGCATCATAACATTGTTGCATGTATGACATGCAAGTGTAGCTGCACTCCAGCTCTGAGGCTGACTCCACCCATTGCACATGTTTGAAAAAAGCAAAAATGTAGTCAAGGAGCTGAGAAAGGGGAGGGGCTGAGAGGGGAACCCCCTATTAACGTCGAATGATTTTGATGACGCACCTGAGCGCACCAAATGTACATTCGGAAACCAGTAAGGACTTTGGCCGATTTTAAACGTCCCTATTTGTATAAAAACTTGCATTTTTTCAATATTACCCACAAGAACGCGTCTCATCACAGTTCAGTCCTATTACTTAGTTTACAGCTCAAAAGCCACAATTTAGGGTGCAGTTACTCCTTAATCATTCTGTGCCTCTCAGGTGGTCACTGTGCGCACCGTGCACGAGAAACTGGTGCGGCTGCTACCGGACAAACAGCAGGCTCTCTCCCCTGATCGTGTGTTCGAACCCTTCTGTGGACTCAACCCGTTGCTCTATAACCCTTATACCGAGGTAAGGCCAGAACTGAGCTCTGTAAGGGAGCATTAGGACCCCCTCGATAAGCCACAGCATGCACAGAATTCCTGAGAGTTGGTGGAAGAAATGGAACCTGACCATTCCTTACGAAGGAATTGTGTTTTAACACACTATATTTATCTGTATATTTTCATCATGCGATGTTTATGAGACGTACAATCTTGGGACAGTTGTCGCAACAATGTAAATCTAGATTAAATGTAATTTTAGTACTTCAAAAAAAAAAAAAATACAATATGGTAGGCTAGTATTAAGGTGGTTGTCTCGCAGGTGTAAGGTTATGGGTTCAATCCCCTAGACGCCCGGCCCACCTCCTTAGTAACGATCCAGTCCTCCAAAGCAACCACCTACGCTACTTCCCATTGTAAAAGACCTTGCATTAACATGTCGTCTCTGCCGCCATATCAGTATCTGCACGGTGAACCGTTCACACCTGGTGTCCCTCTAATCTAAAATGGATATGGCACGTAGCTGTTACCAAATGTAAATTCAGTGTCTGGAATACATTTACACCCGACGGAGATCTGATCCCAACTGTGTGTGTGCATGCGTGCGTGCGTGCGTGCGTGTCTGTACGCTAGCCCCTGTGGAGATCAGCAGTTGCCCAGTTTGAACGCTCGATGGCACCATTTGAGCAGGAGGTGGCTAGCCGGCTCAAGAGCTGCATTGCTGATGTGCAGGACAGCCCACAACTGGTACGTTGGCCCTTTTGGAGTGTTCCCATAGAAACCCCTCATCTTGCACATGCGTTTGCTCTTGACCACATTTAAAGGAATTATTTGGTTGTTTTTGAGCCAATACACTTGGACCTTCTAATGAAAGTAAAGTTTAAATGATTCAAGAACAACGTGAACTAATGATTGACATATTAGGAAATTCCATTTAAATATGGAATGGGGTTGGGGGTGTCTGTGGTCAACTGTCTGTCTGTCTGATGCTGTGTGTAGTGGTCAGCTGTCTGTCTGATGCTGTGTGTCTGTCGGTCAGCTGCTGCAGGTCTTCCAGAAGCACAAGGAGCTTATCAGGCGGCCAATCATCAGCAAGGAGCTGCAGTCTGAGAGAGAGAGTCTGCTGGCCTTGCTGCTCGACTACAGCAAGGGTACGCTATGAAGGGTACACTATGAAGGGTACGCTATGAAGGGTACGCTATGAAGGGTAAACTATGCCAGAGACATATTGAAAGGCACTGCACACACTCATCTACTGTAGATGCCAGAGTTTTACATCTTTCTAAACGGGGCATCGCCCACTGACGGAGTCTGACGCACGTCGACGCCAAGGTTGAGAACGCCGTTCTATTTCATGAGCGACAAGCCATAAACACAGATAGATAGATACTTTATTGTCCTCTTGAGGACTTGTCTTGGGTTCTACAAGCCAGATACAATTAGACACAACCGTATGCAAAATATTTGCAGAAATAAATAAATAGATACTAAAATAAAAGAAAACAACTGCTATATAGTCTGCTACTTAACTGCCGAGCATAAACCTATTTAAGCAATCATGTGGTTGCATTGACAAAAGCCACCTGCCTATACTGTCTTCCTAAATAATTGCCCGGGGCGTTTCAAAGATGGCTGCGAGTGCCTTTAACCTGACATGGCGGAGGGATTGCATCGAAAGTGTTTGTAATGGGCAGGCACTTTCAAAAAATGTATCTGAAGCTCGCAAGATCAGGATGGGCTCGCGAGGCTAGGACTTTGACGATACGGTCTGTGCCATCGTCCTGGTTACACACCGGACTCACACACACGGGGTTTCCACTGGCCATGGAATTTCTGGAATATCATGACATTTTGAAAGATCTATTCCTGCTTCCAAAAGCGTTAAAAGCGCGTTTGGTGTACACGTTTGGTGCACCGCGGTAGCTGCATGGGTGAACACAAGCTACATCGCCAGGGGTTTTTGATGTGTGACCGACAACCCATCTCCATGTGTTCACATCCCCAGGCCTGAAAGGTGATTTTGAGAATCGTTGCCATGGTGCCCCAGGAGAGAAGTCTGGGCCTCTGATTGGCAGGAATCTGCCAGAGGTCGTCAACAGGATTGTGTGGGTCCGACAGCTCGTTGCCAAGGTAGCTAAAGGCAGTATGGGTCTGCATACTGCATACTGCCTATATACTGTGTGTATGAGGAGGACACGGCTCTAGCTTTCACGCTAGTTTCTCTTCCTGTTTCTGTTTTGAATTGAGAGTTGAAATGCATATTAGGTTATTATTGTCCTTAATCGCAGACACAGAGGTATTATTAAATGCTATTCATATTGCATTCATCGGTGTGTATACTGTATATAAATCTGAGGTCCAGTGGGAATAACCAGATTCTTTATATTTCATTACATTACAAGTTAAATCTAGGGACGGCACCGATACGATCCTGAGATCGGAAATCGGTCCGATACTGACTTAAATAGCTGGATTGTTGTCGATGAGAATTGGACAGTTGTAACCGATCCATTGGGCTGATCTAATTAAATGAATGTACACGTGTAGGTCTACTGTCAAGCATCAGCCATGTCTAACCTACCCAGGCCCTACTATCAGCAGCAGGTGTCTAAAATGCATCTAAGTCCTAACATAGAAATTGGCTGTCCTTTACTTTACAACTTATCTTAAAACTTAATTTAACACTGGAATCGGATCGGTATTCTGTATCGGCCGATACCCAAAGTGCCGGTATCTGTATCGGTATCAGGCCTGAAAAAACTGGATCGTGCCATCCCAAGTTAAATCGAGTGACAGGATAGAACCAACAGCAAGCGACGTGCTGACACGGGCACCATACGTATGCATTGACAAGTTTTTCTTTTGTTTTCCCGTGATGCCACAAGGTTGAGGACGCGACTCGCACGGCAGAAGCCCTTCTTTCGGAGCTATCTGGACATAGAGGGTTCCTGCGCTTCGCCGAAGAGCTCCTGGAGACGTTGAGGGCCTACGAGCAGGAGCAGTTTGAAGACTGGTCCAGAGATATACTCTCTGGATTGGCTGACCCAGGCTCTGGAATCAGGTGAGCGACGTAGGTCAGCGACGGGTAGCTAACCACAACCAGTGTTCTCTGTTACGGTTATGATTGTGGCTAAATGTCAGCTGAAAAATGTGTCTTTTTTTCTCTGCTTGGGCTACAATGCTATGCCTGTTGCAACAGTACGTGTGATATACGTCCCGCATTTGGGGTGATATGTTCACTTTTTAATAAATGCATACAACTTGGTACCCTTGTACAGTTTTTGGCCCTGAATATTTTCAGAACTGGAGCCGTGGCAAAATAGCCTCGTGGTGGCCATGGCAACCATTTTACTTTCCGCCATAACCACAATATGTATACCAAGTGTCATGTTCTTATGAGAAACTGAACATACTGTTCACACATCACACCACCTGGACTACAAGAGCAGTTGACGGGAAGCGAGACTGATTTCCTTCACGCCCGGTGTTCAGCCTCCAGGCCAGTAACCGCGTGATGGAACTGGACCACGGGGACGGCAGACTGAAGATCCAGTACTCTGACAGGCTGGGCGCTCTGCTGCGAGAGGTCAGGCAGCTGTCTGCCCTGGGGTTCCCTATCCCTGCCAAGATCCAGCAGGCTGCCAACATGGCAGACAAGTTCTCCAGGCAGGCCATTGTCCTTAAGCAAGTAAGAGCACAGACAAGCGGTAACCCGTGCCACCATCCCAGCAACAAGGTACTCTGGCCAGAGACCCTATAGAGAGGAGACACGCCACTTGGATAATGTTAAATTAAGCTCCATGGGAGAATTCAGAAACCAATTTGGCAGTTGGAGGCAGACATCCCGCCCCTCCCCTCAATAGAGCCAATCGTCTGCTTTCTAACTGCCAAACATTAACTTATTTAACGCAAGCGGACTGTTTTATTATATATACTACATACATGTAGTATATATAATAACCTGTGGGGAAAACTGCTTTTTAAACCTTATTCTGGGGCAAAGTCATCAACTGTTTTAAGTGGTTCTTATCAGATTTGACAAGTGATTGTATGCATGCAGTTTTTATGTCCCGTGACTATTGAAAGTGTAGGTAATAATTAATAATAATACATTTTATTTGGAGCACACTTTATATTAATAGAAATCCCAAAGTACTGTTAGAGTCCACCCTTTTTAGCAGATATGCTAACGGTAGGTTGTAGATTTGCACAGTTAATATATAATTAATAGACAATGAATCCAGTGGAGGACGTGCCAGGTGTTTATTCCAGTAGCAGTTATTAGTTATTAGTACATGTATCATTTAGATGGTTTCAATATTCATGATGAACTTGATGTTAACCGTCAACTACTGAAATATTTCTTCTTCTGCTTCTCTCAGTCCCTGTCTATATTCTATTAGTTCAGTCACGTGGCAGTTACCACGGTAACATGGCCTTGGCCAACACTAGTACCATAAACAAGAGATATAGCAACACACGCACATATTTACAGGAATGTGTTAAAACATAAGAAAACAAAAATCAATAAATACAATAACAGTTAAACACACAAAACGTATATATATATATATATATAAAATAAGAGGACACAGGAGAAGGGTATGAAATAAACAATAAACATTGTTATGACTCTCTTCCCATTTGTTTTAATACGGTCATTCTAAATAACTGCCTGGAGGTGTTTCAAAGATGGCTGCTGAGTGGCCAGACTTGTGCTGTTAGCATCCTTGAGCAAAACACCTAATCCCTACCTGCTCCACATACGGTGATACTTGACATTGTCCTCACTGTGAGTGGCTTTGGATAAAAGCGGCAGCTAAACGGCCTGAATGTGTCTTAGGTGGCCCACTTCTACAACACCATTGATGAGCAGATGATACCCTCTCAGAAGCCTATGATGCTCAGCCTGGCCGTGGCTTTTGAACAAGTCATTAAGGTACTGCACTGGTTGTCATTGAGATTATGGCACACACACACACACAAGCACACGCACACACACACACGCACACACACAGGTGGTTAGCCTGTTACAACTAGATTGAGAGCAATTTGTTCCGCTTTGAATATCGGTCTACAAATATTCAAAGTCGTGTCAATCAAAACACTGCCAAACGATTTGCATATCCTTTTGTGTGACTTTCAATTGAGAGCTCCTAGTAGATTGATATAAGCAAATATGAAAAATGTCTGTGTGGCATGGTGACACGAAATGTGTGTGTCAACCTTTTGACCCGTCATGTCTGTCCTCTTTCTCAGAATTCCCCTTCCCAGTCGAAGGTGGCAGGCAAGGTTCATATCACATGGGACAGCCCCAAAGAGCTGGAGGGCTACATCAGCAAGATGCAGGCTGCGGCTGAGCGGCTCTCTACGGAGAACAGGAAGCTACGCAAGTGGCACGTGGACTTTGTGGAGAAGGTGACTCTTCTCTGTAAATGGACATGTTGCTGTTGGGTTTAGCATGTCCCCTTTTATAGCTACTGCCTGATGCACTCATCGCTAGTCTCCTCTCCTGAAAGCATCCGCTACATTCTGTAAACGGAAACGCAGACACTCATTGGCGTAATACGATCATCAAACATTATTACAAAAGTATAATATTAATAACACCATGTTAAGTCAGTATTATTTGATGTAATATCTTTTAGTTTACATTCTCTTATCTGTGTTGAGGTGGTTACCTAAATGAACACAGACCTTATCTTATCTGTGTTGAGGTGGTGACCCTGATGAACATAGACCTGTTGAGACATCAGCAGCGGTGGAAGGACGCCCTGCAGGAGCTGCGTACGGGTTTCGCCGCGCTGGAGGCCCAGGTGAGGAAACACGGCCGCAACAGCGCTGTCTTTTCTTCACGACGTCTGCTGTGGACAGCGCTATGTCCCACACAAACCACTAGGGGCACCGCTGCTTCTACTCTTTGAATTGACCCGTCCCAAGCCCCGCCCATTTCACCTGTCCAACCTAGTTACTGTAACTAGGTTGGACAGAACAGCATAGTCGGCACGCAACTGTTATTGGAGGACAGGCGAAAAGGGGCGGGGCTTGGGATCGGTCAGTTAAGAATATGAGAGCATAAGGATCTAGCCTTCCTGAGGAGCGAGACTTAGTTTATCTAGGTGCGATCTGTGGCTATCTGGCTCCTAGTTGGACAGGCTCTGTCCTTGTTGTATGTGTGTATAGATACATAGATATAACAATCTATATTTATCTATATAGATACATGCTGTTACTTTATTTGTCGCCATAGGGAAATATGTTTGCAGCAAATCAATCTTAAAACAAGACAATAGACAAACCCCTGTAGCAAACCCTTTGCAACAACACGTGCATGCGGGTGCAATGTTGTTTCCCTTATTTACCACCCTCTGCATGTAGCTGTGAGTTGGTAACATAATACCCAACAGTTACTAGGCGCGCGTGTGTGTGTGTGTGTGTGTGTGTGTGTGTGCGTGCGTGTGCCTGCGCGTGCGCGCGCGCAGGGCTTCAGGTCAGGTGACATGCGGGCGTGGCGACAACACTGGAACCATCAGCTGTACAAGGCTCTAGAACACCAGTACCAGGCGGGCCTCGAGGCCCTGAACAAAAACCTGCCGGAAATAAACATAGACCTCACCTTCAAGTCAGTTCTCCTTTTCTGTCCCACGTTCCCTGCTCTCTGCTCTTGCCTCACGCATTTGTTTCTTCTCCTCTAATCACGTTGGTGTGATGCATTGAGTTTCCTCATCTTCCACTTTCCTTCTTTACTCCGTACTCACACTGTGGGAAAGTCGTGAGCCAGTGAGTCTTGTAACTGTTCCAGACTCGCTGACAATTTTCCTACAGTGTGCTTGATGTTTATAATTGTGTCTCTGTATTTTTCTGTATGTGTCTGAATTATATATGTGCTGCTTTGCCAGAACTCCCTTGCAAAAAAGTTTCTTAATCTCAGTGGGTACTTCCTTGTTAAATACTCTCTCTCGCTCTCTCTCGCTCACTCTCACACACACACACACACACACGCGCACGCGCACGCGCGCACACACACACACACTCACACACTTGCTCACTTAGTACCTCTCTTCCTTGCAGTTTCTCTAAGGTCTGCTGGCAATCCCTGGACTTCTCTCAGTCCTCCTTGATGTAACTCCCCTATAATACCCAGTTACTATCACACCCTTTGTTTTCCTTCAGTGTGTGTGTGTGCGCGTTTACTTTAATTCTCATTAGTACTGATATCATGTACCAGTATAGTTTAATGCAGAGCGCTTTCCTTTACATTCACAATTTACTCTTATTTACATTACAGTATATCTATTAGTTGTATTATTTATTTTTATAGCTGAAGCGCTACCTTGGCTATTACATGTTATCTTGCGTGTTACTAATTCTGTTTCTAGTGTGTGTGGTAATTGTGTAATTGTGTAATTGTGAAATTGTAATTGTGTTTCTAGTGTGTGTGGAATGTAAGGTGTCATTTTCTACGTACAGGCAGGGCCGCTTACAGTTCCGTCCGCCATTCGAGGAGGTGAGGGCTCGTTACTTCAGGGAGATGAAGAGGTTCATCTCCATCCCCAACCAGTTTAAAGGGGTCAGTGCACAGGGGGAGGAGCTTATCTTCAGTATGATGATTGACAGGAACTCCTCGGGGTTCCTCACCATCTTCAGCAAGGCCGAGGACCTCTTCAGGCGACTGCTGGCCTTGCAGGACAAGTTCAAGGTGCACGGACACATAAAATGAAGTACCATCACTAGGGATTCACAGAATAGTTGGGGAATGTTTCAGTTTGGGATACAATGGCACTTTAATGGCAAATACATTTCTGTTTTCATCTCTGTGGAAGTGGGATTTTCCCTTCCCTCTACTTCACATGTTCTGTGCATAATTTATTTTACTGATTGAATGCGTCTGTGCACCGGCGCATTATAATTATGCTCTTTAAGAAATGGAGAAATAATCAGTTATGCGTGTCTGCAGCGCTTCAAACTAGGAAAGCCCTCCGCCCACACCGCCTGCTATTCCCCATTTTCTCCACTTCTGTATTTTGCTAAGCTAATGAGTCAGAGATGAGCGGGGTAGCCCCAATGTAGGTGAACAATATTGAGATACTGTACAGTGTGTTCGCGCCAATTTACAGAAGTGACCTTTCATGTAATCTACTCTCTAACACTTATTTTGTATGTGCATAATGCGTGGCAGGAGTGGGTGGTGTTGGGGCAAGTGGACATGGAGAGATTGGTGGAGCGACATCTGGACTCTGTACAGGACTGGGAGAGGAATTTCAAGGCTCTGAAAGCTCGCGGGAAGGAGTCAGAACGCTTGCCTAGGTACAAACACAATCAAATTGGCATAAATCCACAAAGCTTTGTCAACACTTATTCAGTAGGACATAATAAAAACAAAAGAAAATCATGCATACCGATAGTTCAGGCAGGCCATGAAGTCACACCCTGCCACACTCAATTGTAAGATGATTCCAATCAACATTAACATTTATGTTGAAACTGTTTAAGCACACCAATAGTAGAAAGATCCCGGGTTCTGGCAAAATTGGTGGCAGCAAAGTGCTTAAAACCTGTACTGAGCAGCTCTGCAATATCATTTCTATTATTCTTATGGTATCCTTGGAAAAGATTCCAGCAATTTGGAAACACTCAGTTATTGTACCTGTTGCCAAGTGTACCCAAAGATGAATTCAGACCACTAGCACTTACATCTTTGGTCGTGAAGGTTTTTGAGAAGGTCTTAAGGCAGGTTGTTCAATGGCAGGTGCAGGGTTCTTTGGATCCTCTACAACAGTGGATCTCCAACTGGGGTCCGCGGTCCCGCCCTGACACTCAGCGTCAATGGCGGTCTATGAGATCTTTTCCCATAGGAAAACACATCTGAGCGTTTATTGGACAGTAGGCTTTCTTTAATGCATCTTTGTCCCGCCCTGAAGCTCAGCTTCAATGGCGGTCGATGAGCGCTTTTCCCATAGGAAAACACATCTCAGCGTTTATTGGACAGTAGGCTTTCTTTAATGCAACTTTGTCCCGCCTCGAAGCTCAGCTTCTCTGTTTGATTCTTGGCAATATTTTCAGCCATGTTGTAGCCTACATATTTGTACTTCCCTTGTTTCTGATAGGACCAGCTGCCACCGCCACATGTGCTAGTAGAGAAAATTCTCTCTGATTTTAATATAGATATTAATATTATTGGATGGATTTTAGACTTCACGACAGACAGTGTGATAAAGTTAATGGTGTCCTCTCACATAAGCTGGTCTCATCTATTGGTTCATCCCAAGGATGTGTACTCTACTCTCCCCCTTCTCTATATTCTTTATACAAATACCTGTCAGAGTACGCTTGAGAATAGATGCCTCATAAAGTTAGCAGATTACTCCGTTATAGTTGGCTATGGGGGGGGATTAGATCATGGGCCTGTTGTCAATGACTTTGTGTCATGGTGCAAGGAGCCTTTCCTTTCCATATTGGCTCGCAATGACCATCCCCTGCACGGAGAGTTTGAGCCTCTTCCATCAGGAAGAAGATATAGAGTTCCTGCTCATAGAACTAATATATTTAAGTTCTCTTTTGTTTACGGCTTTATATTGTTGCTAGGCTGAATACATAAATGGCTGGTGGCAGTCTGTGCTCACATTGCCTCCTTGCACTTGCGCTGAAATATATTATTGTCTCTGTGTTCTTTCTAGTATGTTGTTTTTATTTACATATATTTATATACATTTCCTTTTGGATGTTTATGGACTGAATGTGTATATTCTTGACTGCAATCAATTTTCCCCCGGTGGGATAATGAGCTTGAACACCTGTAACTCTAAAGCCCCAATATATTTTCAGTAACGCTACAAGTAATCTCTTTCTGTAAACGTCTGTGACTATTTTCTTCAGGAATGAATCTAATGTAATAGAGAGCTATTGTTATTGTTAGCCATTCAAATAAACAACCACCCTTCCTGTGCATCGCAGCCAGGAGAAAGTAGACTGCATCACCGTCAACTGTGAGCCAGTCAAGGCTGCCATCGATGACCTCATCCAGAGACTGTTTGACACTCTGCTTATGTCACTCAAGAGGTCCATACAGGGTAAAGACGTCTTGTGTTTGTTCCACAATGTTCTTGACACTGAAGTCTTTAGTATTATTTTCATGTGTAATGCTGGGAGTGATGTAAAGACCCAAAGGAACGACACGTAAATTAACATCGTTTATAGAAACAACAGGATCACAGGAAACAAGCAGCTACAGGAAACGCATTCGTTGACAAAGGACTGAGGGGTACCCAATGGTTAAAACACACATGCAGACAATGCAGGAGAGAGACCTTTGGACCACAACAAGGGCAGGGCTCCAGACTAGGTTTCCCCACTGCATACAGTGGTGCTACATACCTTTCTCAGTTGGTTGCACTAACACATGATTCAATAGCATGGCTATTTCCTACAACGGATCGGCCACATTGCCCACATCATGCACACATGAGGCTTAGTAGCCCCTTGCCGAAGGTAGGCCTTCTGCATTAGCCCTTGCGCCCTTGTGCGTCAGGCAAAAGGCTTAGTGCACTTGCAAAATTGCAGTGTGAAACCAAACCTAATGGAATCAAATGTGTACAATGCCGCAAAAACTTGAACCTAGGTACGGGCTTTCAGGTGTGAAACAGCCCTAAGACACAGGTGGCACTAACGAGACTACAGGGCGTTGGGAGTGACACTGCACAGGCCGGGAACACAAGGAAAATAACACGAGAGCAGACACCGTGCTGCACTTAATATTATTGATTTTGTTTTATTCACGTCTTTCACCGAACAATGATACTTCACTATCACTTGGTTTCTCACTTTCATATCTCACTTTCAATTGCCGTTTCCCCCTCTCTGTATCGATTGCGTCACATTACGTATGCAATTTCTGTCACTTTCACACTCTCTCCCTCTCTATCTCTATCTTCTTTCCTTCTCTCTCTTTCCCTCCCTTTCCTCTCACTCCCTTCTCTCTCTTACTCTTTCCCGCCCTCTATTTCTCTATCTCTTTCCCCATCTATTTCCCTCTCTCTCTTTCCCTCCCTCTATTTTTTTATCTCTCTATTTCTCTCTTTCCCTTTCTGTCTCTCTTTCCCTCTCTCACTCTTTCCCTCCCTCTATTTTTCTATCTCTTTCCCTCTCTATTTCTCTCTTTCTATTTCCCTCCCTGTATTTCCATTTCTCTCTCTCTCTCTCTCTCTCTCTCTCTCTCTCTATCTCTCTCTCTCTCTCTCTCTCTCTCTCTCATGCAGGCCACATCCAGAGCATAGAGAGTTTTGTATCAGACTCCATGGAGGTGTTGTCAATTCGTCCAGGCAGCATAGAGGAGATCGGGGAGGCTAACGTTAAGCACAGCCACATCCAAGCCCACAAGCCTGAGGTGATTGTTGACGTCATAGCTCTGTTTACAGTGGGGTTCACAACTAGGAAGTGGGTATTTTCCTGCATTCACGAAGAACAAGCACAACCTGTTTTCTCAGTTCAGATAGTAGGCCTATACATTTCACTTGTACATTTCACAAAAGAGATTTTTCTCCTGTTCAGCACTTTGATAATGCACTGTTGTTTTAAATGCGCTATATAAATAAAGTTGACATTGACATATCTCAGCCCTGAGCATGTCAAAAATCTATAAATTGTGTGATTGGGCAAATGTGTTAGGATTGTAGATAACATTCTGAACGTGTGGGGTGACCTAGGATTGGTCTTTTTCAGGATGTGTTCGCTTCCAAAGTTATCTTCACTGAGCAACACCTGTGTGGAATTCAATAGAGTAAGACTTAAAATAACTTGGCAATTGTTCTCATGTAATTTTGGATATAAGAGTCTGGTATATAATGAAAATGTTATTAAAGAAGTATCGAGGAGCAGGTAGGGTCTGCCACCCTAAAATCGAGGCTATCCTGGTCATGTAAAGAACAACACTGATGTATGCACTTCATAGGATATGCTGGGGACTGGACACAGAACCCTTTGACTGAAAGGCCATCATCCACGTCACTAGTCTATCCTAGTTATATTATATTAATCCTATTAGTTAATTATGACCTAGTTATTTCATTACGTAGAAACAAATAGATCTGGTTAGTGCACCTTTGACCCCAACTTTATGTTGCGCTACTCTGTTACCAGTCATGCAGAGATAAACAAGTGTCATGGAATATCATCACAGAGCTGTTTAGAGATTCATTGTTACTTTGCGCTATTGTTAGCATAGAGATTAACAATATTAAGAAAATCAGATTGTGGAGACTAACTGACCCAATATCACTTTTTTTATACATATGTAACTGGCTAAATATTAGTAGGCTCATACACTCGTGTTTGCAAAATTGGACATAATTGAGAAGATAACTCAGAAGACCCCCATGAAGAACTCATTAAGAGAAGGAGTTACCCTGCCCGGAGGAAGCCCGGGGTCCCCGTCTGGA
>JAODTR010071278.1:0-15716 GCA_025399935.1 Amblyopsis rosae | reverse complement strand
ATCGCTTGCTTGTTTTTCTATATCACACCAATATTGTCCTGCATCTTCATTAGTAACATTTCTTATGCTGATTTTACTCAACTGTCTTATTTTGTATCTACTGTTTGCTTTTGGACTGTCTAAATGCTTATATTTGGAGTTAGTATGATAATCAGCATGCTGATAAGATGTGTGTGTGCTACAAGGTTGCACTAGCTTTCTGCATCTATTTATGTTTTCATCTGGTTAGACATTTCCAGCCTTTGACTGCCAAGTCATGCAGCATTACAAGATACCGTTCAAATTAGTGCCTCCCGTTCAAACACCGTGGCAATGGAACAGCTTTACACCCTAATGGCTACACTGATGAGCGGTTAAGCGCCGAGCTGGAATAAAAACCCTTGGACCCAGTTACACAGACGCCTTCGTATCATGGCCACTTGGCCAACAGCCCTTGACTGTGGCAGTTTGGAGGGTACTGCATTATTTTTTGACATGTTAAACACAGTGTCTGTTTCTGCCTGTGCTGTTTCAGTGTTACAGTGTATGTGCACACTGTGAATGATGAATACAGTCAATGTACAAGGGACAGAGTAAAGTTAGAGGCTTAGAGAATGTCAGAAGGCAAGGGAAAAGAGACCTAGATGAGTGCACCTCATTCGATCAGAAGCTAAGTGGCTGCATTGATCCCAGAACTTCATCAAGAGCTTTTATTGAACAGTGAGTGGAAGGGAACTCTGTTGACTCCCTTTGCGCGTTCAACCGACCAAGGACATATGCCGACCATTTTGGCTTTGATGCAGCAGACCACATTGTGTTTAAAAAAAAAAAAAGCAATGTTTGTCATTAAAATTGACGAACTGTTTTACTTCTATTCTTTAAATATTTAGTTTCACATTAATATGGTGAGCGCTATAAATGCGCTAAATGCTTTCTTACATAGTTAATAGTTCACCTTGTTATCAATGACCTCTTAATCAAACAACGTTCAAAGAATTACTCGATGTCAAGGTACAGTAGTCCTCAATGAAATACACGGCCGCACTGATTAATAGCTCTAATAGCTCTACTCACCTCAATATGAGTTTGTGGTTTCAAAAATCAATGGCACAATGTCACCATAAAGGTGGATATTAACTGAATTATCTCAGTTCAAAGAATCGAACTTCATGAACTGATTAAATATTTTGTTCGACAGCCCCCTGCTTGCACATTACACTCAGTGAGCTTCTTGTTTTTGCAGGCCAAACAGATGAGTATTCTCCCTGCGCAAAGTGCTACTATGCTATTCTGGGGCCGAGTGTGGTAGTCCATTACTCAAATTGGAGGCACAGATACAGATTCGCACCACTGATCCAGATGTCAGAGGCTTTTACCAAAAAAAACCTAATGCGATTCTGCCCTCGACCAAGACCTTGTGCATTTTGTGCAAACACAATCAGTCCCAGCGATTGCCATTGCCGGGCCCCTCGTTATTTAAAGACAAACAGCCAAATGTAACGGACGACGCCATGCCTATTATGCTCCGTGATAAGAATCAGAATGATTTCCTTTACAACCTTCCATTTGCTACTATGCTGTGAAAAGAAGCCCTGTCTGTTAACCTTCTGCTGTTGAGTTTGAGTAGGGTTCCAAATCACTGTAATGTCCCTGCTTGGGAGAGTTTTCCCTCAACTTACCTTGTTACATCTGGACCGTGTTTGTTCCTCATTCTGGCTCCAAAGGTGGGCATTTGCATAGAGGTGGCACCCTGTACACAATGGACAATTTAGATTTTTCTTTGGCCCTTAACGCAATAACTTCCAACGATCTCTCTAGCTCAGAACGGGTGGGTCTGGTCGGTGGGGAAGAGGGGGTTTGTTCGGTCCATCCCGCTGGTCCTGGATGTTAGGGGAAGGCTTAGGGTATCCCCTGCAGGGGCACCGAAAACCTGGTCATATTGATCTCTGGCTTCACACCACCTCTTAGCCACCCCGTCCTCTTCATGGTCTCTCACCTCCCATTCCGCCCATGGCCACATTACCCTAGCCTGGTGTAACCAGAACCAATAGGCCTACTCACGTTGTGAATATAGGCTCTGGCGTTGCTACATTGGGAAATGTTCGCAGTTGTTTTCTCCTACTGGGCGTAGACCACTGGTTAATTTTGAAACGATTGAACAGCCCTTAACCAACCCTTGCTGCTACATGTGTTACATGCTGCTACATCACTTTATGTAGCTCTACCACCATTGGTCCGTTGTCCAGGGTGGCTGTGTGACCTCTGAAGTGACCAGGGTTTACAGACTATAATCTCAGGGAACACTGAGCTGAGAGCAACAGTGGGGCGGGGCCAGGCTAGCGTTACCCAACCCCTGCCTGGTGAAAACCAGCCCTGCGCCCGCACAGACGAGAGTGGAACAAAAACACAGGGACAGCACTCATCGAAGGACCAGCTGCGGGGCTAAATGAGGGCCATTCATCATTGTAAACTGATTTAAGTCACTGAATGCATATGCTGACGCAGTTGATCAGCTGATTAGCTTGATAATGCCCGAAAACACCAGGACGCCTCCATTACGGATCTGATTTGGAGGGAACAATGATATATCTTTCAGCGCCAGGAAGAAAGATCAATGTGTCTATTACGTTGTACGAACCGGCAGCAGTGAGGTCTGCGTGAAGAAATCAGAACAACGAGCATCAGCAGGTTTATTTATTGCCACAAACGGCAAAGATAAACAACCTCGTTTAATATGCATCGCCGCATTGTTTTGCACTATAATCATCTCGGCGCAGAGGAAGTGGCCTGTTTTTTTTTTTTTTTACGAGCTGTTTTAAGGTTTCGGGCGGTTTTGAGGCTCTTGCTAGGCTAAGCTCTGGCAAAGGGGGTGAAGGCTCCAACCCTGCCATTTCATCTCCATATATAGTCAGACAGCTTGAACCACAGAAGCCAGGGCAGACTGCCTGTCTGGCTCTGGACTGGGTGTGGTCCGCCATGCGAGCAGACAGTGGGCAGGGGGGAGAATGGAGTGCAGGAGGACGGTGGAGGGAGAAAGCGAGAAAGTCGTTTGAACCGAGGCACTTTCATTTCAGCCCCGTCTATTGTTTATTTTAATGGTCCTGTGAAACGCGGTCTTAATATAGAAATGCATACTCGCCCTTTTCCGAGTCATACCAATCTAGTAACGTGGATATTGTAATGTTAACATTCCTCCACAGATTATTGGGGGAGGAGATAGGGGGGGCTGCGTCAAACACCCGCCGCCCGGCATGATGTTCCCCTCACTGTCATCGTCACTGTCAATGCCTAGCATGCGGCGCTGTCATTAGCCTTGGGGATTTTGCAACTTCCCGGTCGCAGGTGTACAGAGGAATACATTTGAGTACAGGGAGGGGGCTTATCAAGAAGAAACACGAGTGCCCCTCATAGAAAAGCAGATCGCTACTGACAGCCACATTCACCAGGCTGTGGAAGAGGGAGAGAGGGGCAGAGAGAGAGAGAGAGAGAGAGAGAGAGAGAGAGAGAGAGAGAGAGAGAGAGAGAGAGGAAAGCTCGCCCTCGAGATGTAAAGCTTCCTAGACCAGACGATACATTCCAAGCACATACTTACTGCGCACACGCGCACACACACACAGACACACACAGGCACACGCACAGACACATACAAACAGGCGCATACATATCTTTTCATTGTACAGCCACACAGCCAGACATGGAATCGTAAATCGGAGACTGAGATGATGTAAAATGAGAATTAAGTAGCCTTTCTCCTTTCCCAAGACATAGGTTGACTCCGGGGAAACGGCAGCCTTCATAAACTATTACTGTATGCATTTCGGTGCCAAATCTCCCCACGCCACCTCTGATAGCATTTCGTTACACGTTGACCTAAACGTGTAACGTAAACGCAGCGCCTCCAATATGGAATGCTGGCTTTTAGTTTGGGGGAAATTTGAGTTTTTTAAAAGCAGCATAGGGTCTGGTGTTTGTGTGCCCAGACAAAACTCAGTCACGTTTTGTGACTGAGTTTTGTGTGTAAGTAATGTGTTCAGTGAAATTGGCTCAGCTGTTTCCCCCGCATACTTGCAACATGCGGAGGTGTGTGTAAGAGGCATCACAAATTCATTGGCTCCTGGGAGCCAGATGGAGGAGTCTACCTGGGACCGAAACCACTTATTCTCAAGGTATTATTTCCCCCCTACTTGTACTTCCACGATAGGCTGCCATTATTTATTGCCCTCCCTTTTGTCCTTGCTCTATTTTACCCCCATCAACCCTGTCATCTTCTCAGTGTGCGTTGAGGTTTGTGGGGAAAGGCACATTTTTATCTGCTACTCTTGTCACACATTTGATTCAGTATTCTATATTCCATATTTGTTTGAGAATCCAGTTTTCCGCCCCTGCCCTTCCCCTAAGTAATCTATCTGACGGCACAGAGGGAGCTATGTCTCCACTCTACTTTGAAACAGCAGGGGCTTCACTGCCATAGAGGACAATGATGGTCTTTCCATATGGTCGGACTGGCACGAGGGTGTACCAGACGTAAGCAGTGGGCCTCGCGACCACACCGTGATGTTGTATAAACAGTCACCGTCAGGGAGTTGAGGGCAATGGGGAGTGGACACCGGGGTTGCTTTGTGGCTTGAGGCGTGCTCTCCCTTATAGAGGCTCTACCCACTGCTCAGCTAGAGCCCCCAGCAGGCTGCGGTCACCGTCCACAGCCCATTCCCTCCAACAGCTGCGGCAGTATTGTGACTCATGTCTCTGATGTCTCCGCTACGTGATCCCACGATTGCGCTCACAAAGGCCTTCTCATTTTACCCCCTGAGCCTCCGTGACTCTTTTCGTAGGCTCCACATTCCATATATGCAATGCTTGGCACGCGAGCCGCTACAGGCCAGCCATTCCGGCTCACCACGCCGTCTATGGCCCAGCTCATACAGCTCCCTCCCGTACCCCCGTAGACACCTCCTTCCTTGGCCTCCATTCAGTAGCAGCCTAATATCAAGTTCGGGAGGCCAGCTCCTATTTGTTCTATTTGTTATGTTCCCAACTCCCTTCTTGACCTCCGTCCTTCTCAGCTGTCGTTCTCCCTTCCTTTTTCTGCCAGCCATCTCACTCCCAACCGCCTTTCTGTCCCTTTTCCTCGCCTCGCGTAAAGACCGGTCACCCGATAGCCTTGATGGGAGCTCTTACAACCCCCGCCGCCCTCCCTGTTTGAGGCCGCACGGGGAACTTGGAATGGCACTTCATCACCGAGGACCATGGGGGAGGGGGGGCATGCTTTCTGACACAGATGTTTCCTCTTCTCGGCCTGTGTGTTCTCCCTTCAAACATAGCTAATCCTTCTAGCAGCTTCTCCTCTGGTAGAGCTCTCTTCGTTGGTTTTACACAGGTGGTTTTTGCATTGCACTTTTTGGAATGGAAGGTGAAAACCCACAGTTTACATGGAAGTGGTGTAGAACGCGTCTTGGAAAGTTATATTATTCCAAATGGAACATTGCTGCTGCCTACAGCCACCTGTGTGTTTGGCACTCCTTAAGGAAGAAAGGGTGAAGTTCTCACCAACATTGGTACTGATATAAATCAGCTTCCATTGACTTTCTGCTGCCTAACATAGTCAGCTCATTAAACCCACAAATGACTTGTCCAATGGACAAAAGTCTGGTTTTCAATGATAGCGGGTTAAACGATTAAACACTTTTCTTCTCTTCTCAAAATCAGGTTGTGATTGATTGTTGGATTTGATCTTTCTGCATTGTTTATTTGCAAAAGCTCGACTGTAATAAAATATGAAACTGCCAATAGAAACCTCTGACACAGTTGTGCGAACATGAGATCAGGTCTAACAGATAAATGACTGCTCAATACTCAGCATATGATTAATAAACATACACAAATGCTGCTATCAATTACTGACAAGCACTTGTGAAAAACAGTACACGCATACATATTTATTTGAGCACCTTTCAATTTCAGTATTCACTTCATGAGCTGATGTTAATATGTTTGTTTTGCCTCAGCTTTTATGGCAATAATAATATTTTCATAATTATTTCAACAGGGCTTTTCATTTTCTTTAGGGGTACATACCTTTCATATCTAGTATTGTGCTTAAGCTTTGATGAGACACCTGTTAGTAGCTAATGAATGTTAGTCCTATGCATACTTATTACTCTGATGTCTTCCTAATGACGAAGGTTTAATTAAAACATTTTATCAGACAACAATAGGAACAGGGTGCTGTCAGTTTTTGTTTTCTTTCATCAGCATTTTAAAATAAACCTTGATTTGGGGGTGGGGGGGGGGGGGTACGACAGTAATACACAGTAAAAAGCACTCTTTAATCATTTAAACACGGAAATAGCTGAAATAAAATATCCGGTACAAATGAAAAATCTATCAGAAAAAGCTGTAACAGGGGCCTTTTGAGCATCGCAGCAGGCATTTTAAGGGTTTGTTATCCACTTCAAAGAGCCGCGTGCAATCCGCTGAGGGGGATTGGAGCGTATGCATTTTGATCCATTTAGAGAATCACTAGCCAAAGCAAAACATTTCTAACAGTTTCATTTCAGGATCCAAATAGAACTCTGAGAACTGATGCTCTGCACCATCCCAATGGGTGAGATGTGGATGTATTCACGTGAATACCACACGTGAGGAATTACAAGTATAAGTACCTTCACGTCGATCATATTGGTGCGTTCCCTGCCGTATGTCTCCCTAATTGATTTGCCGCAATGTAAACCATGTGTTTCTGTTAATGCCGCTCTTTGAAAAAGTTGACTCAAGTAGCTCAAGCTGTTCTTTAGTGTATATGTAGCTGTTTTCTCCTGCTACTGCCTCAGGTCAGCCACATTTCTGCAGCTTCAGCCAGTTCTTCCGTCGACACTTTCTAACCTGCCCATGCAAAGGTCACCGTCCAACTGAAGAGGAATGCTGCTACCGTGGCCCCAATTTCCATCTGAACCCTCTGACCCTCTGACTCTTTAACCTCTTCGTGGGAGGACCCATCCCCCAACACACATTTCATCTTGTCTTTGAGTGATCCCCTTGTACTCCCGAGTTGAAATGCACATCTCCAGAACACCCCAGGTAACATGTTTAAGATTGTCTCTTAGCTTTCAGGGCAGGGTTGTGGTCCAGTGGGAGGTTGCGATTGGTCTGTTGCTGTGTTTAAACATACAGCAATCACAGCTCCAAACACATCTCCCCAAATATTGCAATTGCAGAAAAAAAGCACTCTCACACCGTTGACAGCAAATAACGACAGTAAGTTCTTATTTGTTGTTGTTCTCACGTCAATTTTCTCCAAGACAAGGTTATTTTCCCCTTCTTGTGTCATAAAACACACAGGCAAAAGAAACACACAGTAGATAAACAGCAGAGAATAAGTCACGACCTCTCAGTTAACGGTCAACGTGTAAACGAACATTCGAAAGAAGTTTTGTCGACGTGTGTAATTAGAGGCATTACAATAATTACTAACCTAAAGTGCAAAACCGCCCGCATGCTAATCACACTAGGCAGCTTTGAACAAGGACAACAATGCTGTGAATATTAATTAGCACACAATGTGATAAATACATTGTTATTGCCAATCGGCATGGGGACGCTCTCAGACTACTGCAACGCTGGAATCCTGTCAGTGCTGATTACACAGAAACAAAGTAGGATCTCTTTGTTTGCCTCTCACTTTGATGTTAGGTTCGTGGCTGATGTGATGTGTCCTGTATGGCCCTAGACACGTGTCTCTCTAAACATCTGCATGCTTGCGGTTTGACTGAGTGCTGTGGGAATGTTTCTGACATCTTTGGCCCGAGCCGCTTGGCAAGACATAAAACAGAAGGCACCTGAAAGCGGTGAGTAAAATTAGGGCTTTAGCGTGATAGCGGCCCGTCGGAAATCGTTGGCAGACATACACTGAAGATAGGATAGAGAGAGTGAATTCGGAGAAACGGCTAGTGGAAACAAATATGGAGTTGTTAGAGATTGTTAGACAGAGAGATAGTTGGAGGGAGGGTGAGAGAGAGAGAGAGAGAGAGAGACATTGACACAGGGAGATGATAGGACTCTATGGCATTGGAGGAAACAGGGAAGGAGGTGCCTTAGGCTGTGCGGTGGGAGTCAGGGGCAACAGATGTGCTTTAAATTAGCCTGGCCCGATGACTGCAGCCCATACGAGAAGCCAGGGAGGGCTAAGCTCAGCCCTGCAAGCCCCCCATTCCCTCAACCCTCCTGGCACCAGCCGTCCCTCTTGTGGTGTCCTCCTCTCAATCCCCTCCACCGCCGCACACAATACTCCAGGCCAGGCGCCTCTTAGCTGGGCTCCAATCAGCCCAGAATAGCAGGCAGCGGGGGCCCCGGGATGCGTTGGCTGCTGTATGGCTTAGCTCCCCTGTCGCAAGGCTCCTTCTACAGCGCTATAGCCCACCCTTCATTAGCGAGACCTTGGCATCCGCCCGCCGCAATTAAGCTTACTTCTTCTCTGCTCAACTTTTTGTCTTTCTTTCTTTTCTTTTGCACTTTGTGTCTTGTTTCTCCAGGAGCGCATGAGCCGGACAGTTCTGCCATTCGACCTGCCCGTACAGAAACCCCCACTTGGATCATCTTGCACTGGAATTAAAATGTGACACCTTATGCGGACCGAACCGGGCGAATGTGTTTCTTTGTTCTTCCCACGTGTCGTTGTACAGCTCTCTCATCTCTCTCTGTTTAGGTGTCATTGTTAGACCCCAGAAAAACACCTCGTGTAGTCTCTCCTGCTTTGCTCTCATTCTGTCTGCTAATAACTCCTCTCCTTTCATCTCGTCTTCTCACCTCCCATTCGGGCGCCATTCCACGCCAGCCTCCGCTGGTTCAGCTGTCTGGTGTCTTTGTGGGTGGCACCTGTTCTCTGTCATGACCCCTGCCTGCGCTCTCCTACGCTAAGCCCCGCTTTAGCCTACATGCCTGCCATTCTGTCTTCCTGGCTCTGCATGGGGTTTTGGATGGGAGAGTAATCAATAAGTCATTAGTCAGTATCTCTCTGTTGTCGAGGCTCAGGTCTAAAGTTACCTGTGAAATAGGTTTAATAATATTTGTACTGGTTTAGCATAAAAACCTTATTCATAACATTCTAATAAGGTTTTTATTGGCATTTGTATGTTGTGGCTGGTAACATTAAGTTAATTTAAAGTCGTGGTTTCGTCACATGCCCATCTGTCTATGTCTAGTCGTGCCTGGTGGGACGCACAAGGCACATATTAGCATAATGTTCATTTACATATGGCAAGACTGTTCCTAGTAATTCAATCTATATGTAAAACATCGTCGCGATGATGCAGCGGGCCAGTGAAAGCTCAGCTAACCCATCCAGCTCGCAGCACCTGTTGTGCCGTAATTACCGGCCACAATCGCCGCACGTCGCAAAACACCAAACCTGATTCACTCCGCAGGATAAGACAGGGCAGGGCAACCGCAAACTAACCCTGTGTACGTTCTTTTCATTTGTATTATCCTCACAACGTGGCTAATGGTTTTCTTCAGGACATGAGCAAACACAAACAACTGAAACAGCTGCAGCCTTATTTGTTGGACATATGGCTATAGCCTACTTAACATGGCAGTTCTTATACATTTAATTTAATATATTATTGCATATGTGAATTGGTTTAATATACTTAACCTATACTTAACTACACTGCCTTCCAAATTATTATGCAAATTGGAATTAAGTGTAAGAAACATTAAATATTTAGATTTTAAATCCAACTCATGGATGGTATTGTGTTTCCGGGCTCTTTGGATCACTGAAATCAATCTCAGACATCTGTGATAAGGAGGTTTTTGATTTTTCCATGTAGTTTGCCAGGTGAGCCCAATTAAAGGAAAACTACTTAAGAAGGATGTTCCACATAATTAAGCAGTATCAAGCAATATAGGAAAAAAAAAGGATCTCTCTGCTGCGGAAAAGCGTCAAATAGTGCAATGCCTTGGACAAGGTATGGAAACATTAGATATTTCACGAAAACTTTCAGACTTTCAACAAATTACAATTTTCTGTTCTTTACAACCGATAAAATGTATTGCCACTCTTTTGTGCATAATAATTTGGAACAGTGTATTTGGTGTTTTCATTGGGTGGTTTGTTCAATGAAATTCGACTTATACCTAAAGGTTGATGACTTGAAAATTATACTGACTGTCATTTGCATCGATTATTTGGGAAATATATGTAAAATATAATTTGCATAATAATTTGGAACGCAGTGTAGTGTTGTGATACAGTACAACATAAATAGATTTGAGATACAGTGGCAAATGCCTAGCCTCGATAGACCATCCTGATCTCGCAAGTTTAATTTTGCGGTGAGAATCATTCTGAAAAGCCTATGAATAATTTTTAATGTGTCCGAGTAGCGACTGAACTTTCCAATCATCGTTGTGATGATAGTTATACGGATGGTTTAGGTGTGCCGACAGCAGAAACGACCAGATGGTTTATCAAATCATCCACAGTTTTAATGTACGGCTCCCCAGATGGACTTGTGACAACAATTACTCTGGCATGTCAGGTTAGCTAATGCCCTCCCTACCAATACAATTATATGGAACCCCTCCCCCCTCCCAACAAACACACACATTCCATTCAATTGCTAATCACATTATAATGGCGTAACGGTGCTCTACCCGATGAGCCATCATGCATGCAAGCCGTCATCATAATGTCACCGTCACAACAAACCTCTGTTCACCCATGACTGACAGCCTGCTCAATCTGAATTGACTTGCGCGTTCTGATTTGCCAAGCCAAACCGAAGACAACCAGAGGATTTTACAACCCCCCCCCCCCCCCCTTTTCTATATGTACATCCCATTGGTTTATTCCTGCCGGTAGTAGGTCTATATTTTTTTCTCTCCTCATTCGTCGTCATCCCCTTCCTCTTCTACTTGTATTTCATGAATAATTCATGTCGTCATACATAATTTAGTGAAGCAGCAAGAGATTTACAAAGGCCTTTGTGTCATTGAGTTTTGTTTGGTGGCATATTAAATAATTGTTTAATATATCAAATTGACTGGGAGTTGGTAGCCCGGGCTCTGCCTGTGACAGCAGAGGGAGACTTTGATGTGGTCTGGGTGAGCGAACAACATTCACACCAGTAGGGAACTCCAAATGTCTGCTGGAGAACCTCATGCCCCCTTTCATTACCCATACATCTTCATTTTCTTATCGACTAAAATGTTCTCTGGAAGAGTTAGTTGTGTGAAGTCGGCGCGCTAATGAATTATAGACTCTGTTAAACGTGTGCAGACAATGCACTGACTCTGCTTTATGTTGCGTTCGGACTGGTTCAATTAAAGTATGGCAGGTTCACACTAGAGCTACTAGCTAACACTCATTCTTACAGTTGGTATGGAAAATCAAGCTAGCGTTTATATATTGTCTTCCCCAATGACAACATATAGATAGTATATGATAAGCAAAAATAATATATATTTTTAAATAAAATAAAACTTGGCTTTTAATGGAGAGTATCACTCTCCCTGTTGGCTCACAATATTGGAAAAATCCAAATGGTTTATCTGGATGCCTTATGCCTATTTTATGATTGACATGTATAAGATACTACATCAATATTGCATTATTGATACTGTTGCACTACCGGCAAATTGGTAGTGCTAGCTTTGGGATCAACCTTTGTTTTTGTTTATTTGAATAATGATTACTTGCGATAGTGGAGTATTTGCTTTTCTGGTTAGATTCCCATGAAAAAAATCCATCCAATAACATTTATTCCTAAGGCAGCTTTACCTAACACCCTTTGTTCTGCCCCATGGATGTGTGTGTGTGTTTATGACGTAAGGGAATGCTTTTGCCAAATCATATTTAATGAACTAGTGTTTCTTTTAAACATATTCCCTTATTTCATGAAGTTGCTTGTCAATTCTGTGCTCGTCTTTTTTTTGTCAGAGTAGCCAAACTCCTTAAGTATTTACGTTTGGAGGTAATTTACTTTCAATTGTACATCAGTGCGTTGCAAAGTTAATCTGTTTTCCGTCATGCTGTTGACATTTTAGATAGTTTGTAATGAAATCAGAAAATGGTTTGAGGTATCAGGTCTGGATCCCCTGACTTCACCTGACCGAGCAGGCCACAGATCTCAGCTGAGAAGGTATGTGATCTACATAACTTCATAACTCATCTGGCATCCATTTTCTCCTCTCCACCTCCTGCTGGTCCGTATCACTCACGGATATCAATGAGGCGATGAGGGAACCCAGCGCATCATTTAAAATGTTAGCCTGCCTAGGCCGCTCTGGTCTCAGCCCTTTGTCCTCATAGACAGATTGAAAAGCAGCACGAAGGCTTTAGGCTTTAATGTCCTGTATATATGCAGAGATAAATATTTCATTTAGAACCGCTGTAGAGGGAATTGAAAGCCGGTATTCCATATTGAAATACTTTTGTTCACAGGGAACCATTAGTGATATTTTCTATTGGGAACATTGAGGAAGCAGCCATGTCACCCAGATTTCTGTTCAAATATTGAATTAGGCTGCATGTAATTACTTTCAAAGGGATGGATTTTACTAGTTTTGTGCAATTTTATATGATTATCCTGAAGCCTAAGATCTGTGACATTTTTTTTTCCTCAGCAAAAATGGATTGATATATTTTAGCAATGTATTTGCCATTGCTCCTCTCAGAACTAAAATAGCCCATTTTAGAGACATTCATTCGTTGATTAAAACAAAAAAAAACAATAGTACAGTATGTAGCCTATGGGTTTGGGACAGGGGATGAAAGGGCAAGTTTCTCTTTTTTCTGAGTAAAGAGGACTGTACCGTACACACAGGGCAGGCTGGCTATTTGAATTGAGCCCTGTTGAGGCAAAACTATTACCCATTCGAACTCTGCTTGACACTGACTCATAGAACCTATTAAAAAGGATTATCGATTTAATGTTTTCAAAACATTTAAACATATCAGACATCAAAATTCCTGCCAAGATACAAAGTTCATATGTCATAAAAAGCGTTTATGTTTCCATTACAACAGAAAAAATATGAATAATCATTAGACTTATATTGTATATGTGATGTAAATTATTATAAATGAGCAGTTCTTTGCTGAGGCATTTGTCCATGTTTAATTATTCCTTCTTTTTTTCGATTTCATTTCATGTTTGGCAGAGGAATTAAATCTTCCATCATGTTGTCCAGGTCCAGTTTCCATTCACCAGTAGGACAATATTTGTTCTGTACATCTCTGAATGTGAGCGATGAAGGTTTGTTTAAACAAGGTCAGTGAGGGTCAGCTTGCTTCAGCCCTTGCTGCATACAAACACACACCAACATAAATAAACCAATGCGCCAACACTTGAACCTTCCATTGGATCATTGGATGCTGTTGCATTGGTCTTCCATAGCGGCACTAGACTGGCATTTCTACTATGCACAAGAAAGTCACTCTGGTTACACGAGCATGGCAGGCTTTCATTATTACTGCTTCATCTAGCAGGAATAGCAGTAGTAGCATCTATCTATGTGTTCTTCCTACTTTGAGGGTGAGTGAACAGTTTAACTTGGATGCATCTAAATTATAGCATTTGGGACGTTTTGGAAGAGCTAACGACTCTACGGATAGACAGTGAAGTGGAAAGCTAGTTTTAAATGTAACTTGTAAAGTTACAAGCTACTCCTGACTTAAACATTGAAGCTACTTTTAAGTTGAATATTCTACAACACAAACTACTGTGAAAGCTAATAGCTTGAATAAATTACATAGGCCTATGTAGTATTTTGCTTTGATAACATGGGTTGCAGGGGTTAAACATTGCAATATAGATGCTGCCCATGCAACACTGCTACTTCGTGGAAAGTGTTTTTTAAACCCATCCATATTTAGCACGCTGCCCCTCTATATTTTGCCTCACTTTACCTAAACTCTTAATTGACAACTGTACTTCTGAACAAGTACCTTGTTACTGGACTAAACGATATATTTTTGAAAACTAAGCTACAGTTTCTACTGAAACAAAGGGAAGGTTGGAGCATTGCTACCTTTAACCAACATTGTCTGCAATTGTGGTATAAAGTACAGTACATTCAGCTTTAGCCCATAAGCTTTTGAGGAAATTGAACTGTAGGGGTTACATTGCCTTCTTTACACCCCATAAAGCCAACAGATGAAATAACATAAAGGGAAGGGGGGTCCTCTATATCTGTCTTCAACTGCTCTTTTATGTAAACACAAAAATATTTTCAGAGGCGTCTGTCAGCCCATCAGCCGTGTATCGAGACATAGTTTCCAACGGCGTTCATTCTAACAAGTGCCACTCAACATCTGCCAGCGCATCAAAGTGAATACACCTTGCATGCCATAACTGGCAGTTGTTTTCGCAACAGTTGTCGGTCATTGTCCCCCAGAGCCCAGGCGGGCGAATGCCTCTGCATCTCCAGGCGCCACCCAGACAAACTGGACCCTTTGAGGAGCCTGAAACATTTGGAGGCGGAAAACAATTGGACATCTGAGGCAAGGCGACAGGTGGAGAGAGGAGGGACGGCTTGGTGGATCTTTCAAGCAAAGCAAAACAGATGTGCAAAACGTGTCATCTGATGCCAGATATAGAAAGAGAGTCATAAACACATGTGAAATAAGGAGATGGGGGAAGGGGGGTGGTGAGAGAGAGAGAGAGAGAGAGTGACCCTTGAATGGCCAGCAAAGGAGAGCCATTTTTTCTTCCAGCCGTAACTGAGCAACTGTACATCCTTTAAACCCCCTGGAAACCCTTATATGTATTCTGAGTTCATTTGACTGATTAAACAGCTTCTCGGGTCGATGTTGGATGTTATGATATTATGATGTTATGATGCAAAAATTGCATGTACACTCAGAGGAGACTAATGAAGCAGTACAGTTATGCTCCCAGTACCGAGTTGCTTTCCCCTGTTCCCAGACTGGACACTAACAAAGCTTACCCTTCTTCCGGAGCATTCCCAGGGTCCTGCGACAGAGACGCTCTGATTAAAACACCATGGGCATAACATAGCGGCACATATCGCCCCACAAGGCTAAAACGAAATGCCGTATACGGCGAGGGAGACGAAGGCGGGAACGCCTCGTCTTCGAGAGAAAGATGCGGCGAGATAAACGAGAGAGAAGGAGGGCAGTATTGTGTGTGTGTGTGTGTGTGTGTGTGTGTGGAGGGGGGGGGGGTGGGGGGGGGATAGGGGGCGTCTCCAAAGGCTGCAGAGGAAAGCGTGAGGGAGGGCGAGGAATGATAGGTCTGTGGCAGCTGCGGCATCATTAGTGCATTAGGATCAATCCTCCAGACACTTGTTTACGGGCCTGCCTGGACGCCGAGGGGCCAGGGTCATTTATATAGGCGGGGGGGGGGGCATCACGCTGAGGCACCTATCCCCCAATCACCCCCCCCCACCCCGCAGCACCGCCTCCAGCTGCAGCCGTCAGCGGCACGGCTATCACTTCCCAGCGCACCGTTGTCTGATCTGGGCTTCAGTGAGCTGGATCTCCCAGGGGCATAACCATATCTAATTTAGCTCTGTTGTATGCTGTGGTGCGGGTACGTGCGCGCACGCGTGTGTGTGTGTGTGAGTATGTCTCTATCCATGTGTCGGCTTTTTCTGGTTTGCCAGCATGAAGAATTGCAATGCCTACCCTGCAGTCAACCCCCCCCCCCTCCTCCCCGTGTGTGTGTGTGTGTGTGTCCAGCCTTTGAGAGCACCCTGTACACCCCCTCCCCCCC
>JAODTR010071267.1:0-15717 GCA_025399935.1 Amblyopsis rosae | reverse complement strand
CAATCTCCCGCTCCATTGTCCCCTCACTCGCGAACAAGACCCCGAGGTACTTGAACTCCTTCACTTGGGGTAAGGACGCATTCCCTACCCGGAGTAGGCACTCCATCAATCACTGTATATTAAATAAATATGGAGTTAACACCATTATTGTGTCACACAGGCACCCATTACCGATCGGCCAAAACAGAATAAAATGTATAAATCATTTCCCCCTTTTTCTTTTTTGCCACAAGGACCTTCTTGCACATGGGAATAGTCCCCTGTGGATCATGCCAGTCGAAATGTAAACCCACTCAGTTGATTAAATGTGTCAGTTATTGCTTGGCCTTCACTGTGATATGCTCCCTGGGGTGGCTTTTTTTGACAGCCTGTGGTTTTGATCTGTGATTCGTACTCTATTACACATGAGCAGAACACCAGTAGATATACCTTAAGATGAAATGATAAACCTGTAAAGTAGCAACTCTTAACATTATAGCTGCTAACTACCAACGATAATCTTAAGGGTTGCTACTTTACAGTAAGTAAGTAATAATCTTTACCTTTATAGATGTATAATTTATAATTAAAATTTTTTATTTTTTTATATTTTCCCATGATAATGTGTATTTATATAGAAAAGTGCAAAATAATAACTGTTCATATTAAATGTTTTGGAATATCCCCACTAAATACAGTATGGTTAAGTACAGTATGCTTCCATA
Organism: Amblyopsis rosae; assembly: GCA_025399935.1. Taxonomy (NCBI): domain Eukaryota; kingdom Metazoa; phylum Chordata; class Actinopteri; order Percopsiformes; family Amblyopsidae; genus Amblyopsis; species Amblyopsis rosae. The sequence continues at coordinate 15,013 of JAODTR010071267.1, read as the reverse complement.
GTATTATAATGTTTCAAATTCTATGTGTATTAATTTCAGTGTTGTTTGTTTCTCTGTTGGTTGAAGTTTGGCAGTGCTATGATGTAATTTTGCATACATCATACAAACTGCATAAACTCAAAGAAATTATCGAATGCAGTTGGCTAACCTTAGCAAGTACTGTACCACAACACTCTCATGACAGTTAAGCATGGTCTGCATACATAGATTGTCTTGAGGGGTAATTTCAGGAGTACCATCTTATCTTCGGTTTAGCCCAGAAGATTTTCTATGCCAAACAATCTTTCTAAAAACCTGAGACATCCCATTAGAGTATCGTGTTTATGTTTTAGGCTATATAGATATCCTCCACTGTGGTCACTGTATTGTACTTCTCTCCCTTGCCCTTCCAATAAGCATGTATTATATTGTATATTTTATTTTGTATATATTTCCCAAATCTTTTAAATTGTATATTATTTCTATAATGTATGTTCCTGCCTTAGTCAAATGTCCAAAACTGTAGTATATATCTTAACCGAATGTTTTATATCAATATTTATATTTGCCTATGTACAAAGGCATCCTGAAATTAAATGTGTTGTTATTATTATTATTATTATTATTATTATTGGCCAATAAAATTTGAAAACCTCATTATTTGTTAAGTGTGATTAGATTCGGCAATTCAACAACTCGGAATCATATCAAGCTGTCATGTTACTGTATGCCCTAGACAGCAATTATCACTCTGAAAGTCTTTTGTCTCACTTGTTCTGGTTTCTCACAACATCACAAGAAGGTATAAAGCTGATTTTTAACAGCTTGTGTCCAGCAAGGGACATTTAAGTCATGCCAGATGGCCTTTTGGGAACTTGTGTTCATTAACATTGAAAAAAAAAAACGGATAGACAACATGTATAAACCTTCTGCTTATATGAACTTAAAGATTCTCTGAAATGTTTTATTTGCTTTCTCTTCAGCTATGTTCCTGTACTATAAGTTTGTAAATGTGTTATTATTAGTGAGAATTATTAGCCACCATATTCACTTTGTGAATAGGGTTTGGCCAGTGTTTAGTCGTTGTCTCTCGGGGTAGAATTCGGAATGATTTTGAAACTATTGGACAGCATTTAACCAGTCGACGTTGCTAAAAGCGGTTTGATCGTCTCATCTAGCTCTACCACCATTTACAAACAAGCTTGACTTAAACATCATCTAATTAACCCACCCTGACTGGTCCGCCAGCAGGGTGGCTGTGAAAACGCTAATGTGAACAGCGTGATATTGTGATATTGTGTACATTCTATTTGTTTTCTTCTTTCACCAAAAATGTATAAAATATTTTATTTTTTATTTGAGAAAATTAAATATACTGTATATCCAATGAAGTAATTTAGCAGACTTTTAAAGGACTGTGAGTACCGTTCCAAATATTAGGCAGCAAGTAGGGGTTTGATATCTGGGCATGTTTGTAGCTGAACCCAAAACTTTTCAGAGTCCACTACTTTAACAATAAAGTATAATATTGCTTTTATACACTACAGTATTGCATATTAGTATACAATAAATGTTAGGTTGGCACTCCATTGACCAAAGCACTAGCATTAGAATTTGGGTCTGTCATATAATTGTATTAATCTATCAACGAAAAAACATATTTTTTGAAGAAATGAAGAAACACTTTTTATAATTGCGTGGATCCAAATAAGTTTGGATGTCACTGTGCAATATGTAATATATTTCAATTCTACCGTTACATTTAATTTAAATGTAACATAAATCTACTCAGGGGTTTTGAAAAGCTACGTCATCTGCATAATCAACACCCCATTGAATAGGGAACAAAGAATTATTGGAGTCTTGGAAGAGATTTTTGATCACCTCACCTGAGGGGTTTGAGATAACACAGACCTCTAATCACATAAGACTATTAGAAAATAGACTGTAATACGCAAGCAAACTCCATTCCCTTTTCATTTTAATATTCATCACTCATCTTCTCACTAGCCAGCAAGGGCTCAATGCCCCTATTCAATAGTGAATTCCCAAACGGGTTTTCTTACTTTAATTCACAAGTGTATCGTTATTGTTATTATTAAAAGATTTTTTTTTTTCACAAAAAGCAAAGGCAAGATTACTACCTTTTTATAACCACGGCCACTTGCAGTGGATGGGAGATGTCAGGCTGATTTCATTGTCTTGCGATCTCAAAGGGACCATGGGACATGTTTGCACCCTCTGTCTCTCTCTTCATTACACTCCCTGTGCACATTACCTTCATTTCTACACACAATCCATTTGCCGTTCTAAACCCTTTTTTGTCAAGAGTTGTTAGCTGCCGGCCCCAGGGATGTAGGCACCACAGGCTATTATTAATCTTGTTTGTTTGCCTCGTCTCACTTTTCATAGGAGTACAAGATACCCTGCAGACCTTCCCTTTTACAGTGTAATCAATGATGTATGTAAGTGCAGATTATCATGGAGGCCTGTACAGGGGTTGTTGTGAGGTCGAACATCTTACCTGGGAAGTGTCACTATATCTTGTCCTTCACAGGCTTAACTGACTAACACCAACAATATGTTTCTGTATTGACATTTATTTAAACTTAGTTCTAGACAATTTGATATACCTACCAATTGCCCTCTGTAAAAAGAAAGTATTTTAAAGTATTATTATTTTTATACATAAGGGACACATCTCAATTTGTGTCTAGAATTACCCTTGTGGCTGAAACCAGCAATGTAAAACAGCACAACAAATATTTAAAATTTAAAATGTGCAGACAGATGTTCCACTCATATGTGCAATTGCACCTTGGAAAATAAATTGGATTCTTAAGACCTAAATACAACAACAGTGCAAGATGCTGGCACCACTCACAAGTTTTAGCAGAAAACGTATTTTGCACATGCATAATAAATATCAAAGATCATGCTTTCTGATAACATATGAATCTAGTTTGAACTGAACCATTGCAGGGCCATTAATATAGTGAAACTATAGCAATGGGGAGCGCTGACATCAGCGCATTTGGTGTAGCCATAATGTCCTTGACAGATAGCAGCACAAGGCCTGGCTCTGGCCTTATCAGCGAGATTGAGGGATTCTCCCAGTGTACTCACAATCAATAACCAACAGTTCCACCTGTGTTTCTCACGTCATTGAGATCTGATCTGGAATCAATCCCACACTGGTGACTTTTATACCATTGCTAACCTCATCTATTTTCCATTGCATTAGTATTGAACAAATTAGCCTCACCCTCAAGAAGCCTCACAAAGAGATGGACACTTGTGGGAGATTACAATATTACACTGTGGGAATAATGATAATTTAACTGAATCAATTTATGAAGTCTACTATGCTGTAGCTAGACACTTATTGAGTTTAATTCAAAATGATGTATTGAATTTAAGATGGAACCTCAACTATGAGTCAAGTGTTTATGCAAACATATTTTGTTGTGAATTACCCTTGTAGTTGAAACCAGGTTTACAAATCAGGTTTACAAATCGAGGGTTGTTTTGGTTAGAAACATCAGGGGCATCATGCTCTCAAGATTATTAAATGTAGGATGAATAGTTTAGGAAGGTTGGTGTCATTTGATCATGCAGGCCTCTTTTTTATATGATATGCCTCTTCATAAAAACATAACATTAACCCAAACCAAAGAAGATAGTATACTTTACATATGTTTTCAGTTTGACCAGGTTGAGTGTTTTTAAATTTAGTTTGGTATAATTTTTTCATTGTTGTTTTGCATTGTTGTTTTTGGTGATATTGGAAATCATATTTGCCAAAGAGAATAAACACATTTGAACGTTGCAGTTTCATCTGTTTCCTAACAATGCTCAGTGTGTTTGTAGTAATCTACCCCATGTGAAGTTTTAAGCAGAATGCCTCATTATAGCACATCTGTTCACGGCCGTAGTGTGATTGCTCACAGAACCACTGCCAGAAACAAGCACAAGAATATGATTAAAGAAGGGATTTAAACAAAGCACTGACATTTCCCAAAGCACCAACACATGATTGTGTCCTTCAAATGAATAGAGGACCCGAGCTGCTTCCTCATATAGCATTGTGAATCTGATGCCAGCAAGGACACAATGGAAATCGTTGGGGACTACTTTATACTGTAGTTCTACAGTACTTATATTTAATCATTGCAATATGCTAAAACCATTTGGAGGATTTTTAAAATAACAGATCTATTTAACTCAAGGTCAACATGTTAGTGCCAGGAAGTGAAGAACATCTTAAGATATGGGCAGGGTTTTTTATGTTAATGGATCAAGATTAATGGATAATTATGAATTTGTTTGTCAAGCTCAAAGACACATGGACATTATGTCAGGATCAGGAAGTTCAGTATACAGCAAACTGATGTTTTGTCCTTTAGCTGTACTGTATTTCTTGTACTTGCACAAAAATGTGTTATGTTGTTTTTTGTCATTCTATAATTATCTGAAAGTTCATATTCAAATTCCAGATTGAATTTAATGTATTCATAATCATAACACATAAATTAGTAACAATATTTTAAGATGTTATTGTACATATTCAGCTTGATATAATAGAGCAAACATATAATAAAAAGTAGATTCTTGAATCAATGTCATTGCCATCTGAATACAACATTTATTTTTGAGTTTGTGCGTGTGTCTGTGTGTGTGCGTTGGTTCTCTACAGAGGCAGCACATTGTTTCTTGAGGCATACATCATGCAGTGAGCTGTATCTCTAGGCCATGTACCTGTGTAAATTACCTCAGGCAAGGTTTTAATGAACATTTGGAAAACAAAGATGGTGCATATCAAATTGGAAGCTTAGGTCCCTAGGAATGAATTAATTGTTTAAGTATTCATTAAATTAAGATCAAAACTTTTGCTAAAAAAGGTTATAATTTATCAAAAATGTTTTATAGTTTAATAATATTATACTGTAACACACATTCAGTTTAGCCTTTCCTGAATTATGCAATTCAGGAAAGGTGCTTCAATGGTACAGTTTTAATTACTTTTGTATTCTCATGTTGCCTTGGAAGATTTTCTTAAATGCAGCCCAAAGGCACATACAAAGAAAATTTCAATTTCAAAAGTGATTATATGCAACTACAGCGGGAATAAAAAATGTAGTTAAAAGAGCATAACAGCTTTCAACAAGAGGGAATTTGACTAATATTAAGGTTGATCCTGTTGTACAGGCAAATATTTCCTCTTTTACATTTAAATAAAACTGTAATTATGCAATTGGGATAAGAAAAGTTTTAAATCACATACTTTTGTAAAATACAATGTTACTTTGATGTAATATTTGTACTCTATTTTTACATTGTTACTCAAAAGGGTGGATGTTTTTGAACCCAAAAGATGAACCTCTGTTCCATCTTGCTTCTTTAAAACAAACATAACCCATTCCTTTCAAATTATGCATCCATTGTAATCAGCATTCAATTGAACCCATAATGTTTCTAATTAAGATAAAGAGACATTTCTCTGAAGAAATAATATTTCTATAGGCTAGAATGTAATACAATATTTTACTTGTATTTTCAAGGTACAAAAAATTGAGCAACACAGCAGGGTTATAAAAAAGCTGCATATGATAACTATTGAATCATCCTAAATGTGAATTGCTATTAGAATTAAAATCAGAAACCTGTGTCACATGCAGACATTCTAAAATGAGAACATGAAAAGGTCTGCTGAAAGTTAAAATAATATATGAAAACTTTTAATAATATACAGAATCATCTCATAATGTTTGCCAAGGTATTCTACAGTGCCTTACATGCACTCTTTGATCGTTGTCTGCAATAGCTAAATAGCCTAGCGTTGTAACTACATTATTGTAAGCATGTTGATGCATGTGCATGCACTCCTCTCTGCTTCTCCTCCTGATCCACATTCTCCTCACAGGCTCATATCACACGCACGCACACATGCGCACACATGCACACAGTACATACATCACATACTGTCTTGGACTGTATAATGACACCTACTGGTAGGTGTCATTATATGTAGAAGCAGCTGAACCAATGCTAACCAAATCAGTAAACATGGCAACCTCATAACCCTAGATAGACTACAGCAGAATAGCCTATACCGTATATAATAATAATAATAATAATAATGAGCTAGTATATAGTTCAGTATTTACAAAACACGTTGAATCATTTCACGAGTGTACATGTTTAAAACTAGATGACACGCAGTATAATGTTTTGTGTAGGCCTATCAACGTTTTGGGTCTAAAACCTTAAAAGAATCAACCTCCTTGGGCAAAGAAAAACCAACAGACAACCAGAGAGGCAGGCTGCAATCAGAGATCAACATACAGCATCAGCTACAGAGTAGATTACAGTCTACTAAAGATATTGTCACCTACAGTACTGTATACTGTATGATTGTATATGCACATTCTCAGTGGACACACGGTGAGAAAATATACATTCTAAAACAAAAATCTGCAGTTGCAACTCATGAACTCCATAGCAGCTAATTAGAATACATATTTTTGATCTTATAATAGAACTACTGCCAGCATAAGCAAAATGGGTAACAATGACACAGTAATGTTATTATTTTGCATTGATAAAAAATGTCTTATAGCTTGCCAGTTTAAACTGTCATTACTTTGGGTATAATGTTAATGCTTTTTCTTCTTCTTCAGTAGAAACTATAGGCTACTGTATATTTCCAAGACACTGCAAGCAATTTCAGACAGAAGGACTGTCCTGACTCCTATGCGAAGAGATGACTAACAAGAAGAAATGTTCATATTTTATATTAGCCTATATTCAATTGTTTTAGACCATCTTAGAAATGGTTGAAATGAATTATTTTAAATATTTTGAAAATAGTCAATAAATAAATAAATAAATAAATAAATAGTAGGCTAGTACGCTACATTCGAAGCTGCGTTTAATGGATGATGTGTGATGCCATGTATGTGGCGTCAAAGATGTTAAATTATATTATCTGGTTGCGTCATTCTGTTCTGTCCAGTAGCGTCTAGTCGTTGTCATGGTGATGACATGGCTGATAGAGGAAAAGCTCCATGTAGCTAACGCGTAAACATATGCGGTAATAGATATTCTGCCTGCTAAAGTCAGTGCGTTTCCTACTATTTTGTGTATTGTGTAGATACTACTTGATACTCCTGATTCCTATTTATGTGGGAGTTGCAGGTTGCGGAATTGACGTTAGCTATATAAACATTAGCATAGTACAGTAGACCTACGGTATTAGCTAACTAATGTTCAAATATATTTATCAGGTAAGCTTAACTAGGTCCTCATCAATGTAACCAAGGCACAGTATTAAAAATAAGACTATACCGGTACCGGTAGTACTGCCCAAATGTTTAAGTTGACTTTTGTAACAGGACAAAAATAGGTGGATCATATTTTTTCCCTTAACACTTACAAAACGAATGTACCGGTACTACCATAGTGTGCACCTGTAGAGGTCACTGACCTATAAAAAAATAAAGCACTGGCTTGAATTATTTAAAACAAATGTTATTTCTCCAAGGATGGCGCTGCGGTGGAGGTTTTTAGCGCACAGGGAAAAGATCCTGTGGCAAAATGGAAACTTTATGGAGGTCCATCAAGCATATATAAAGTGAGTTTCAATTCTAAGCGCTATATTTACCTGAATATATTATTGTATTGTTAGGCTATGTTATCAGTTAGACAGACTGTGAGAGCCCTCAATGTGTGCTGTATTATTTGAGCCTGTTAACAAATAATAGTCTACAACACTGTAGACATTGAACTATATCAGCAGGTTTAATCCTATTTGTTTCCATAGGTTTTTGATAAAGAAGTCAAGGGATTTGTGTACTCTCTAGAGGGCAGCAGCCAAACTGTTAAAATGCAAATGCCAATGGATGGTAGAATTGCTCGTAAGCCCATACATACCACGTTAAAGGTTATTTCATTGTACATTCAGGCTATTGCTAATTTGATTATATTTCTCAGTTGGCCTTCGCCAGAGATTCTTAGTCCTTCAAGTTAATGTTCCTCAATTCAAAGATTTCTCTATTGAGCTTCTGTAAGTACCCTAGTCCTTCAACATATTTTACTTATTACAATACCGTAATGCTTCTAAATGTAGCCAGAATAATTCTGATGTAAATGTATTAGTTTTCTAGTTAAAATTGAGAAACTACTACATTCACAGCATAAATAAATACCCACAGTGTATGCAATATGAGTTCTGTAACTATTGAATTATAACAGTATCGGTACCGGTACCAATCTATTGCTAACATTTTAATTTATTGAATTAATATGCCTATAATGTATCAGTATCTGCAGTACGGTATACATTATTTCGTTTGTTTTTACTATTTTTTTCTTTGTTTATATGGATGGTGCAATCAAAAAAAAAAGTTATAATTTTTTTACATAAACTCATTAATGCTTATTTCACATTTAATAGCATTGGTAATTCAACCCATCATTGGTTAAGCAGCCATAACGCCACTGTTTCTGATGTTCCTCCCTTTGTCTTAGCATGTCAAACATTCTGTGTGCAAGACATATTTTACTCACACATTTGATTGTGAAGCTTCACTGAACATGTTCTTCCTATGGCTCATGTACACAATGTACTGGAGATTAAAATTGTTGACTTTATGATGCTTCCTTTTCCCCACTTTCTTTGTTCATTAACAGAATAACTGACTCAGAGCATCTGAAAAGGAGACTATACATATCAACAGTCCATAAGGAAGTCTTTGCTACACCTTTACATGCAAAAATACCATTTGTTGCACATGAACATGATATTGTGGGTATTTAAATAATTCAATTAAGCTTTTGTGTGTCTCAATATGGCTATTAGATCATTCTAAATAATAACTACACAATAAAATGTTCTATCCTAGTGGTCTAACCTGTGCATTGACCTCCTATCATTCACTGGGGAACTGTTCAAGAGTACTGGCTTTCCGACACTGGATGGCATCACTGTTTCTGCCAACTGCAAACTGCGAAGAATCTTCACAATGAAAACAGAGCCTATGGCAGAAGCAGACGGTAGCATTACTGGTCACACAAACACAATGTCACTTTTATCAGCATTACGCTGTACCAAAATTATGTGATAACTGATGAGTTCTTCATTTGTTATGATGCACTAGATGGCTGTGGGCATGTGTGCCAAATAGAGAGCATTCCATTGTCTGGAATATCTGTACTGCATACTGTATGTTGACTGGAAATTTAGAGGAATTTCCTGTTGTTTAAACAAGTGGTACCACTTGATACTGCAGTAGTGTGATCGATATGACCTTTAATATCAGCAGAGAAGAACCTTTCACCTAATGGATGTAAAAACACTTTTTTGTTGTTTATAATCTTATTTTTTCTGCATGGAAAACTGATATTTAGTGTAAGTGTGCATTATAATACTTTACCTGAGTGGAATTTGTGTTTTGCTCTAATTGCAATGGAATATTCTATTTTGTGCAGGCCAAAGCAACAGCACAGGTCTGTGGCTTTTTATATCATTGTTTTATTTTGTTGGACAGCAATGGAGTTCTATAAAAGAAGGTAAAGTAGAGAGATGTGATCTGCTACCTTATATATATGACATTCTCGCCAGTCTGAAGACGAATATAACACACCTTTTCCAGAAAGAACAGGAATAAGTTCAGTATTATTCATGTTAGCCTGTTATGGAGACTGAACAATATACTGTATGTTGACTGGCAATTTAGAGGAATTTCCTGTTATTTAAACAAGTGGTACCACTTGATACTGCAGTAGTGTGATCAATATGACCTTTAATATCAGCAGAGAGAAAATTACTTTTAACTTCAAGGATTGTGAGCAAGCTTTTTTCTTATCTATTAATAATCATATCTTTTTTTATATTTAGTGTAAGTGTAAACATACTACCTAAGTACCCGTGGAGTTCATATTTTGCTCTAATGTCTCTAATGTCTGGAATAGTGTGTATTGTGCAGGCCAAAGCAACAGCACAGGTCTGTGACCTGTTTAAATAGTATTTTAGGTTTGGCTCTTTTTTGTAGGCTATGTTGACAATAAGAAAAATATTAATTTACTCCTGCCTTATTTTAGTGCCCTGACTAACTGGAAATGCAATGATGCCATGTATTCGGAATGTGTAATTAATATTTATGTTTACATAGCTTCTCCATCAGTTTGTGTGTGTTTCTCATTCAGACATGTTCATGTTCAACATGGACGTGATCCCTCGGAGCTGTCAGTTTCTACCAGATGTATTTCATGTATTTCAAGTATTAAACATGGAGTGTGTGCGACAGGCAGATGTGAGGACGGCCCTTGGGAGCACTGATAATGGTGAGTAGTAAGAGCCAATATTACTACTACGGCACTGCTAATAATAGGTGCTTTTTAAATGATCTTAACATCATATGAAGAGACCCTGGTGAATGAACTAGTTCTTCTAGTAGGAACCGCATAAGGTCTATTTGTCACTTAGTACCTTATACAGAGAACTGCAATTATCTCCTCATAATAGAGACATGCGCCGGTAATTCACTTCCACTGTGTTTCTCTGCCTCCGCAGCCTATTTATCAACTATTATTTATTTGTTCTGACAGCTGTCTGAATCATGTTGAGTCATTTGGCAGTGCCCATAGTAATGAACAGTAATCATGCACAAGAAATGAGCTTTCTTAATTAATGGCTACATTAGTAGAATAACATGCCTAATAATAATTAAAAACTGTTATATTAAAGTAGGCATGTAATCCATCTGGTGATGTTGGTTCAACTTATTACTCAGTAGTGGGAGGAGTAGAGAAGAGTGCGAGCCATTCAAGAAGGCAGGCTATGTGAGTTTGACAACTGTGCTTGTTATACAGCCCACAAGCGCAACTCCTGACACAAAGCCAAGAGTGTTTGTTTGAAAGTCTTTTTTTATTTTATAGCACTGCTGACACATTATCACTGTACCTTACTGTATTTGAAGTTATTCACCAGACACTTTGCTTCATATTGTTTTATGTTTATATTCATGTTGTAAAACACTCGTTCTGCTTTCATTGTCTGTCCAACCTTTCGCTGTCTATGTTACTGTTTATCCTGTTTGAAGAATGGAATTGTCTGCTTTGATGAGCATCAGACACAAGGTGCCTTGGCCAGTTAGTGTCAGTTGGAGTAGCTGTAATGAGTGCTGGCACAGATGAACAGCAGCACCACTGTGCTGTCTGACTGCTTTACACAATAGAATGCATGCACATTTGCATTGCTTCATTATAGAAAAAGCTCCACTCAAAAGGAATCTAATGTCTGAGTGCAAACTGAATATTCTTGGATATCTGTTCCAAGTTTACCACTGACTACAGGTAATAGTGTTAGTTTGAAACTTAATAGGATAAATATGACAGGCATACTGGCATTCTCGTCAATCTGAAGTCATAATGTTTGTGCACGCTAGAATACCCTTTACTCCTTTCCAGAAAGAACAAGAATATTTCTATTATGCCGCCTTCACATTTAACAGACAGATCAATATAGGTTGACTGGCAATTTAGAGGTATTTCTTGATATTTAAACAAGTGATACCACTCGATACTTCAATAGTGTGGTCCATATGACCTTTTAATACCGTCAGGGATTTACATTCTAGAAAATAACCATTCACTTGAAGAAGAATTAATCCCCATTTTTCATTATCTATTCATAATCAGATAGTTATTTGTCTCTGGAACCACAACTCTGTACAATAAATAAAGTCATATACAAGTACATATCTTTGCACTGCCAGGTCAACCTGCCACTGCCAGGTCAGCCAGTTCCCGAAGGCCAAGGATGCAAGGTTCCTCCCACATAGCCTTTGGCACCAAAGTGTCAGGACCTCCCCGTCAAACCGGAAGAAAAAACAGCGAATCTTCAGAGGGAAGGGATGGAAGGGTAGTCTGCACTCTGAATACAGTAATATACTGCTGCATGCTTTGCATAAAACAGGCCTCTAGCATTACAAACAGAGGCAGGATGCATGCTGGATCAAAAACGGTTGTATTCCCATCCCTTCATGAAGAATGTACTGTAGCTGTAATGTTTTTCTTTTATAATTGAGTTGATAGGGAATGCATTCAGTTTTTGATCCCCTATCAACTCCTTTGGGTCAGAAAAATGTTAAGCTACATTCTTTGTGAAGGCATGGGGGTGTACATTTTGTTCTTCCAGCGTTTCAGGCTGAGGGGTGAGGAATTCATACCCTAATTATTGTTTTGGGGTGAAGTATTCCATTAACAAAAGACAGACTGAACTCTGTAATAGGTAATAGGTTGACTATTTCCTAGACTTATTATGTTCACTTTAAGTAATCTGCTGCCACAGTACTTGTAAAGATCCTAGATTGTGTTGCCTTACAGGGGCCAAATTCCAGTGCAAGCCAAAAAGGTACTGCAGAGCATTGGGACACAAGAGACCAGAGTGAACTATCAAACACAGAGCCTTGCCACAGCCCTCATAACAGTGAAAGTGGATTTGAGGTCAGAGGTACAGTACACAAGTATGGTATGGTGGATCAAAATCATGGCATTCCACTATACCATAAATATATGCTCCTCTGTGTTTTGTTTGTAATCATAGTACAGAATACCCTTTCACATCTACAGCACTGATCATTCTAGACCACTTCACTGGCCTTAGCCTTTTACGTCCATTAGCACGACGCCACATAAGCAATTCTGTGCTGAACGTCTGATACATAGCTCAAAATGTAAGCTCAAACACATTTTCCGGAAGTGGGGAAGTCAATTGGCTGCTTGATACAAGTCTGTATTTGTAATTCCGGTGCAATGTGAAGTGCACTGCTTATTTAACAGATTTACAAGACCTGCAAACAGACAGATTTGTGTTGTTTAGTTTACCAACAAATTTGTCAGTGTAAGTTTAATGTCCGACTGTCATTGAGATGTAGTTGGCTGCATTGCGCATGTCAATCAAAATACATCTGCTGTTACAGTAAGTATGTGGATTTGATTAGATAGCGCAATCTTTTAACTTCCGGACTTTTATTTAGAAAATACTCAATGGTATTAATAGGGAGAGAGCCATAACTGCTCTTTCAGTGAGCATTGGGACATAAGAATTGCACGTATACGATCGCGAGTCAAATCTGATAAAGAACATCTTAAAACGTTTGGTGATTTTGCCCCAAAATAAGGCTTAAAAAGCATTTTTTTTCATCAGTTTGAAATTCCACTAGGCATGCGCAAGATTTCGCGGCACTGAATTGGCTTAAAAGGTTATCCGTTCTGCAATTATAAAGCAGGTGATTGGGTCTTGTGGGGGAGAGGCGGGACATGTTATTCCAACTGTCATCTTTGGCGTTTCAGAATTCTCCGATAGAGCTCCATAAAAAATTCTGTAAGTGACATGTCTCCTCTGTATAATGTCTCTGATAGTGCTGTGTCCCAGACTTTACGCAAGTAAAGGCTGGCTCTGCGAGACTACCACTCCATCTACATTACATGTCTTGTATATGGAGTGATGTAAATGCGTTCAGGTAGAAGGACAGGAAACATCACCTGTAGTAATACATTGTACAACGCAAGAGTGACAATTGAGGAGTGTACCTTTTTAAATGCCCTAGATACCTTAAGGATTTTTTATTAAATTAACCTTAAAACCATTGAAGAACATTGTCATATATTGGTTAATATAAATCCTTTAGACTAGAGGACATTTTATCTCAAATCATGTATGCTAGTGGCTAGCATAAAGTATTTCATGGCCTAGCTAACAATACGATATTAGACTTGGTAATACAATGTCTTTTGAACTTGATTGAATGCAAAACGGATTAAAATCCTTCAGCACAGCCGAACATAATGAAGCTGCCGTCTTTGCTTTGAATGAGGATCTCAGTAGTATCTGAAATGCCTTCAATAATTTGAATTTTTACTGTGCATAATCAGAACATAGGCTTGGTTAAGACAATTATTAAACACTTGTTATTTGATATGTTTGGTGTATAAAGCATAGCTAATTTTGTATATGCCTTCAAAATGTGTTTTGCTTTTGTTATTTTTAGATTTGACATACCCTTTATGTGTGCGCGTGTGCATGTGCGTGTGTGTGTGTGTGTGTGCACACAGGCAGACTAGGGAAGTTGCAGCCCCACCCCCCTAAGGAGAGGGCGTTTGACCGGAATAGCTCCAAGAAGCTACGAATCCAAGCTACTGAGCGGGAAAGGCTAGCGTCATCAGGTGAACAAAATGCATTGCTTGTCTGTGTGTATTGGAATGCTATATAAAGCAGTTGCCAATCAAATTGTTTTACAGGGCTTTCTCAAGACCCCAATAAGGGCTTACAAGATGCTTTAGGGGAGTTGTGAAATGTATTTAATTTCACAACTTTCAATGTAATGAAATCCAGCATTTCCTATTAAAACAACAACCTTTTCCACAGACATGTCATATACCGTATGGGTCATTCCTGTTATGCAGTAACATTTCTGTCCCAGTGAATTACTTTCTCATATGTTCTGTAAAATGTGTAAAATATTTTTAACAAATGGCTCAAACTCTAGATTTAACTTCTTTAAACAATTATGTATACCAGGGAAAACTATATTATATACTATATTTATTAATTAACATTTTCATAATGTTTTTTTTTGTCCCTAAAGTCATCTTCCACCCTGTTAGTTTGTAGTTTTCGGCTTCTAAAAACGGAAGACTACAGTTACATTGCGGCCATATTCAGGAATGTACATTGTAATTTTGGAGGAAATTCAAACGCTCAAAGTGAGGTAAACATAAACTTTCACTCATATTTATATTCTAAGTTTTATGATGCTTATCTGCTTGTCGCACTCTGCTTGTTGCACCCTGTTAGGCTAAATTATGAAGAAAGCTGGTCTGATGATAAAAAAATATATATATATATTTGATATAGTTATAAAAGTTCTGCTTTTGTCCATCCATCCATCCATATCCGCTTATCCAGAGTCGGGTCGCGGGGGCACCAGCTCCAGCAGGGGACCCCAAACTTCCCTTTCCCGAGCCACAT
>JAODTR010071216.1:0-15728 GCA_025399935.1 Amblyopsis rosae | reverse complement strand
ACACAGCTCTCAGGATCATAGGGACACACAAACCTCTCCACCACGATAAGGTGATGGTTCCCGGAGAGGTAAATAGTAACACAAACAAAGTTGTGCAGACCACACAACAATATCATAGCCTTCGCAATGTGTTTCAGATGTGTGGGGTGCTGCTTCTGGGGGAGCAACCTATGTCATTGAAGGGAGAGGTGCTCCATTGGAAAAGTTTTTTTAGTGTTTTTAAAATACATTGCATGGCTGCTGTATTTTGTAGTTTATTTTGATACACTTACCAGTAGCGTATTTGGTATTTTATTTAAACATATGCCCATCCCCTGCATGTATCTCCTACTGTACATATGTTTAGGCCTATCTGTTTGAACTTCAGATGATGTTCCCTGGAGGATTTATCAAAACCACTTGACACATTGCATTGTTAAAGACTTCCCAACGCCCATGACAAGAGGCAGGCCCAGGCTTCTTCAGAAATATCCACCACAGTTAATTTTCTGCATGAAATCACAAATGTCCAAACCTTCTCAGAAACAACAATATGTTAATTGTATGAATTCATAACTAGCTGTATTTTCTAATTAAGGTGCAATGTTTTCTTATATGTTAATTGAAGACGTATTCATGAAACCCATGATGGACCATGTCAAATGCAAGTGAAAGGAGATTCATGAAAGTTAAACTGAGTTACTGGGTTTCTTGTGGGCTGCAGAATAGTGTGTTTTAGACAGCATATCATTGGAGCGACTCATGGGTGGTCCCTGACTCTGATTACCCATCTGTGTGTAGGCTGTGTGTGTGTGTGTGTGTGTGTGTGTGATAATTGTTTTTATGTTACTGACAGCTTCATGCTAGATGCTATCAATGCGCCATTACATAAACAAGTAGAAGATATCAGTATAGTGTACCGTGTCTTCGACCTTGTGCTTGACTAAACAGCGCATAGCTACTAAGCTCCTAGCTACTACAGGAATACACACTCCACGAGACTCATACGTTAGCTAATAGACAATATTGTAATATTAATTTGCTCTATCATTTTTTAGAAAGATACACTCCTCAATTTGAAACTAACGTGGCTGATATCAACATTACAAAAATCATGTTTAGGCTGTTTGGTTCATTCCACACGCGAGTGCTGGATGGCTTGCTTCTCTCTCTGGTCATTGTTGTGTTTCAAAACATAAACTGTGAGTTGGGAAATACATTTTGGATTTTGTGGGTGCTACAATGCAAACAAGGAGTAAACCTTTAAAAAAAAAAGTAATTTTTAAAAGGCCCTCGCCGCAGACAAAAGGCCTTTGATGTCTGCTGCGTGTTCACTCCACTGGAAGGCAAACAGGAACGTGCAAGAGACGATGTGGACTGGCCTGTGGACACCATCCAGGCTGTTCAGCTGTGTGGTCAGTCACTCCTATTCATCTCCTCCATGTTCCAAGCAGCTTTATAGCCCCACAGATCTGAAGCAGAATTCAGGCCAGACATGCGGAACCCAGCCGAGAGAGAAATTGGTGATGATTCATGTTCCATGTTCGACATCTATAGTTGTCAAAAGCCTTGTCAAGGCCCCTTCGTAGCCAGTGGACCATCATGAAAGCTTTCCAGTGATTGCTTTTGATATCGGGATTATAAATATGGTTTTGGAGCTTTGGCTTTGAGTCATTCGTGTTAGCAAATAGCTTTGCTTTTTTTCTAAACCATATTCAGACTATTATTTTACAAAGAAATAGTCACAAACTATAATTTCAATGTTTATGACATCACTACACCCAGACTTGAAAACAGATGCAAACTACCTAACCACACCAATCTGGATGCTAGGAATTGCTCTTGTGGCTGAAACTAACATCACAGAAATGCATTATTGTTTTCAGTTGGAAACTCAGAGAGCACATGTACCTCTCAGCTAAGAGTGGCTTGCATTCCTTCTCTAACCGTCCCCAAAGAACCACATGCACTTGCATGCACTAACAGTTAAAGTATGTTTCAAAGCATAACACTGTACTTTATAACACCATATCACAATCAAATTGTCATTACATTGCTCCACACACCGTAGCGCTCCAAGCTTACCTCAGAATTTGACGATTGATGTCTTTCTCAGACACGTTGTCCTATCCTTGTCTGTGCCTTTTAGGGGTGACACACTGAGAGAAAAAATACAAATGTAGGCTTCATGCCAGGCCCAGAGTACGCCATTTGGACATCTAATAGCTACGGACCAGGCCAGCTTAATTGTAAGTATGCCTCAGTGTGATTACCTGACGTAATGACAGTCAATCCAAATACAAGCTGTAAGCCATTACTGGCCGAAAGAGGGGAACACGTTATGCGTCGCACCATGTCAGCATTGCACCACTGGAACAAAGCAGGAACCAGGCAACGTGAAAAAGTTTCCGTCCTAGCTTACCTACCCACATGGGGATAGAGAGGAACTCTTCAAGGTTTTTAGACATCCCACCTGCCAATGCTGCCAGTACCTTAGATGAGTGGCAGCAGGTCCAAAACCACACGCTAAGCCGTCAAAACAATAATTTACTTCTGGAAACATTTATAAATCAACTTGTTCATAACAAGGGTCGGTATGTGACAAATAAATGCTTGTAGCTGCAGCTGAACTGACCTTTTCAGTTTAATTTCAACTATGACAAGTTAATTACTGTAAAGGTTTAGGAAGTCATTCTGGAGAAAGCTTGTTGGTGTTTGAACTTGACCAAAACATAAACACCTAACCTGTCAACCCCCCTTCCACATCCCATTGTAAAGGCTTTAGTTGTCTTTGCTTTTGATCCCATTTGATCCCAAGCAGGCTACTGGCTTGTTTTTTCAGCACACAGAGAACCAGGAGAACCTTTAGGGGTGCTCAGCCATAATGAGAATGTGATCTGTAAGACGTAAATCACAAATGTCACTGTAGGCCTACTATAATTAATATGTTTCTATGTTTGCATTTGCGCATAAGTCTTGTTTAAACATTGGTGATGGATACAAGACATTTTTAGCATCCATTTCCTGCTGTCTGGTGAATTTCTAGGCAATTTATGGTGAATTTCTAGGCACAAATTTGTGCCTTTCATGTACAAATTTCTAAAGCAAAAAAACAAAATTCTGCAAAAGCTGACCATTTTAAATATAATGGAATATAATGCAATATGCGTTCAAATTGTACCCTGAAATATTCACCTGTGTAAGATCACAAAATATAATGTTAAACAGCTGAAACTGCTTAAATATTAATTCATTCATAAAAAAAAAAATTATAATTATGTTTGGGCACCCCTATTAAGGATGTAAAAACGACCATGCAGAGAACGGTAAAAAACTAGCGCGCCATGATGAGATATTTTTTTGTTGTTGAGAATAACTTTAAACAGGTATGCTGACAACTCAACATAAAATACATCTTTATCTTCTGGGAAGAATAGAGCTTTTTGTATATGTGGGTGCCCATTAGTTAACCAGAGAACCGAGTGATTCTCTTATTAAGTAAAATGGTGGCAATTTAGGTCCAGAAAGAAGAAGTTGTGTGAAACTATATTCATTACTTCTGGTAAATAGTACTAATGTATTTTCTCCTTTATTGTGCATATGTTTTCCATCCACATCTCCCACTCTTTCTAAAAACATCTGTCTTTTTCTACTCTGTCCTTTTGGCTGGAGATCGAGCTTATGGCGGCCACAGACCTGCTAACACCTATTAACTGTAGACATTTATCAGGATTATAGCGTCTAGCTCACATCACAGGCACATGTTTCACACTTTTTGCAAAAAGGAGGAAGAGAATGCCTCAGTTTATCCTTCACGGCTGGTCTCAGGAATGTATTTTGAGAGGCATTACCTTTTTAGAAGAATCGTTCTTCTGAATGCTGGATTGTTGGTTTCTGGGTGCCTGGATCTGTTCATCAACAACAAACACACTTCCAAGCAGAAAACCTGTCATTTATATTGTCCTGCTCACTCTAGCTTCCCTTGTGAGTGTTGCTTTCCAAACAAAAGTCTGCCAAGTCAGTCACTGTTGGCTTAAACACCTCTGTACAGGTGAGGTGTATGACTTTAGGGAAGGTAAAATTCTGCATAACATTACATACACTATTTTAATAATTAAAATAGGCCACAACAGTTGTTCTCATGGCTGTTTTATTGATGTTCGATATGTTAGTTCTCCAGGCTTTGGGTTGTGAGGCTCTTGGGGGGGAAGGCATGAGGTTAATACCTATGTAATAATAATATATGTGGAATAGAGAGAGCACGGTGATGAAGTTGCCTCTAGTCACTAAATTGAAGTCAGCATATCAATATCTCTGCTTAACAGAATTAAAGTGACACAACATGATGACATTCAGATAAATACTTAAAGAGCGCTCGATTCAAAATCACTAGAGCCCGGGCACGAGCATTCTTTATACATTGTCACAAAGTCCGCTTTACAGTTGTCCAGCTCTGGTTGCTAAGGGAATCCTGGGAGGCTGAAACCAAGCCAGCACTCGAGGGCAACTTCTAACCCAGGAAGAGGACAGGTGTCCTGTTGCCGGGGGCGCGCGTGGGGAGGCCCCAGCAGGGGGGGGTATAATCATGTGATGACTGTGGGGCCAGCGCGTCCCGTCCGCTCGTGCAGCTGTGAGACCTTCAGGGCAATGTCCACCAGGGGCGCTAGCATCGCCTGCACAAACGATTATGCCATTTGAAAAAAGGGATCTCCTTTTGTGAAAATAATCTAATCATGCTTAGTGTTACCGGCTAGCTCTGCTGTCGAGACTCTAGATTATAATGGGAATCATCCTTGTCTGTTGCAGTGCAGACTCATTCATTATGGTACCTGCCCGTATATATTACTGTGGCCTCTACACAGTTCTGTGAGAATATGCTTATGCTCGCAGAATGGCAAACAAGGATGTAGATTATGGCTCTCATCGATCGCTCATCAAAATGAGTAGATGCAATTATCTTGCTGCGATTTGCTGTACATCCTTATAGACTACAACAACAAAAAAAGCACATTTTGGGTGAGCTAGAGCTCTCTATGGAGTCTCGACTGTAGATACCACCAGAAATTTTGGTCATAGTTTTGGACATAGAAAATTCGGTCCATGTTTACCGAACTGCACCCTAAATTGTGTTTTTTGAGCTGTAAACTAACTAATAAGACCACTGTGATGAGACACATTTATATATGCTGGTGTTAATATTGACAAAATTCCAGCTTTTATAAGAACAATTTGGTCTGAAAATGGCGCTACACTAACCTGACATGCCAGATGGGTTGTTATTCACAAGTCCATCTGGGGAGCCATGCATCAAAATTGTAAACGCATGGCACTTTCAAAAAATAACCTAAAACACCTACACCACCCCCGCGTAGCTATCAATATGACACTGATAGGTAAGTTAAGTTGCTATTCTGACTCAATCGCAACGATTTCTAGACTTTCCAGACTGATTCCGGGTGGTCTCGTGCGGCTAGCTCTACACTTCATATGCTTTTAAAAATCACCCTGGGCTTGGCGGGTTTCCAAAAGTATTCTTCGTTCTCTCGGGCGTCGTCAAATTTAAATGTTAATGGGGCCCACCTCCCCGACCCTCATTCAGCTCCTTGACTATGTTTAAGAAATTAGAAGTTGTGCATTGGATGGAGTCAGGCTCAGAGCCGGGGTGCAGCTACACTTTAAAACTGTTGTAAACAGACTACGTCATTGCTATATATGTCATCAAAATCATGAACATGGTTGGACGGAATTAATTTGAAAAAAACAGGTGCTTTTGATAAGAATATGAAAAGAACAGTTTCAGCATCCATTCCAGAACCGCCCGTGTCAAAAAAGCACAGTCTATAAATCAAACCTTACTAACGTCAGCCAGATGACCCGCTAGCCTCAGACCTATTTATCTGTCAAGTTCAGTTGCTGAAGCAATACGTTTCCTACTAATCTCACTCATGGAGGCTTTGTGAGCATCACAGAGGATAGAGGACTAAGCACATCTTCTGTGAAAGTTGATTACCTTTACCACAATACATTTCCCCATCTCCCATATCAGTCAAAATGACTTTATGAAGTGCCAGGAGCTCTTAATCTTATTTTTCCACTGAGGCTTGTTTCGTCCGCCCCTGCTCTGCATGCTGGCTATTAAAACCAGTCATAAGCCAAGCTCTGGCCAAACATCCCTGTCTTCTCCCAGTTCTGGAAGTCCTATTTTGAGCATTTGAGCGTGGCACCCAAAACAAACCGGCAGGCCAAGTTTACAGATCCTCGCCAAGTGGAAGCCTTCTGGGGCGCCATTTAGTTTGACAGCTGAACAGGACTAGGTCCGGGCCAAGGAAGAAATTATTTAGCTTTTCATAGGGAGCAGTCAGATCTTATCGCATCTTGGCTACATCTCAAGGCCCTTATCGGAATTAGGATTAAATTGTAGCAGCTATTTAACATGATGTTTTGTTCATATGTTGGCATTTCCCCACACAACACCACCATAATGATCATTTAACAATCTTACACTTAAGTCTCGAGCATTTTGTGGTGAAATTAGGATGCAGCTCTCGGCAGTGTGAATACCAATATATTTGGACACCATCTGCTACACATATCTGCTTATCTTTGAATTATTATAGTTGGAAAATATCTACCCCCCCCTCACACACCACACACTTCTCCCATATTCATTTTTTTTTTTACTTCTTGGCAGTTCCAGCCATAAATCAGAGTCCCAGCGCTGCTTTCACGAACATTCATGTTTCTCTTTCTGACAGGCATTTCCCCCATTGATTTTAAATAGGTCCATTTGGCCACTGACCTGTGGATCCTGGTTAATCTTCTGGGGGTCCTTCTCATAGCTGTCTATATAGAGCCTGATTGTCGCCCCGGCACTGCCTGTACCACTGAGACGGAAAATAATCCTAGAGCCGTCGGAGAAGATGATCCTCAGGCCCTGAGAGAGAGAGAGAGAGAGAGAGAGAGAGAGAGAGAGAGAGAGAGAGAGAGAATGAAAACGAAGTGAGAATGTTACTGAAAGTAACGAAAAATGCTAGTTCACCTTCTCAGTTATATATACATATACATTACTGTTTTTCAGGACGTTAGTTTCATTTTTGCATACTTCGTTTAGTATGCGCTTACAGAAATGTCTCGTAATAAAATAAAACATAAAAACACAACAACAACTTACATTTTTTTTTTATTCCCTTCATAACAACTATGGGAGTGCTATAGTGAAAGTGGAGAAAATGCAGATTTACTCCAATGCTCACACCTGGTTTTTGGACACACTGCCGTCCACAGGGTCAGTGTAGGAAAAGTTGTCGGAGACGGCCACCTCGTATGTCTTGTCCCCTGAGGAGAGTCTCTTTCCCACAAAGGAGGGGTCAAACATGGCCGTCTCCAGATCATTGATCATCTTGTTGGCAGCGTCTGAGTCAACCTCTTCATAATCGTATCTAGCAAAAACATGTCGTGTACATACACACACAATATTATATATATATATTATATATATATATTATTATGACATATTTTTAAGAAAATATGTCATAATGTAAATACACATGTTTACATAATTTCAGTACAGAACACAATATAAAAAAATATATATAATATATATCCAACCTAAACCCACTACAGTAAAAAGCTTGGTGAACAACCTGGTGAAAAAGTTCCTGCCGAACTTCTGCCAGTGGTCCTTCATGATGTCTTCTACGCTCTGCTTCCTGGTGGCCAAGATAGACAGCCAGGCAAGGACCGCCCACAGGCCATCTTTCTCACGGATGTGGTCAGAGCCTGGTGAGCAGAGAAATGGGACAAATGGAGAAAACGTGGCGAAGGGAGAAATAATGACAAAAATAACATACTGTACATAATGAAGAACAACATAATAAAAAATGTAGCTTGGTATAGCTTGGTGAAAAACGTCACATTCCAAAATGGTGGCAAAGATGGATGTGTGTGTCTACCTGGGCCTATTGTGTGTCCCTTCATTCTGGAGCAAGCAACATAACTCTGAGTTTATTTCTAGTCTACTTCTGCCCTCTAGTGGTCAGATATAAATTATATATAAAGTTACATTATATTAGAAAGATAATGTCTTTGCAAAAATAAGCAATGGTTCGCACACTTGCGGTCTTAACTAATGCTGCGCATTAACAACAATGACGATGTTCCAGTTTATCTTTACTATGCGAATATGTTCAAATGTGGCTAGTTGGCTCCTTTCTAACAGGGTTTGTGTGAGCCAAAGAGGAAGGAGCTCATGATAATGACAAATGTAGGCCTCGATCACACCGAGATGCGTCGCAAGAAACGCGTCGCTAGCATAACCATTGTATTCCATTTTCTAACCATTGTCGCGACTAGCATGTGCTTTTTTTTGCGAGCATAAAAGTTATATTCTCAACTTTTCAGCGGAAGGCGCGCTTTTCAGCAGAGTCACGCTGTTCATCAATGTGACAGTTGGCCCAGGCAGTCGTTCTCTTTGGCGCAGGCTGCACATCTCTGTGTGATCGGGGGTTTGTCAACGCGCTTTTGAAGCGACACATCTCGGTGTGATCGGAGCCTTAGGGTGTAATGCTGAAGCCAGGATCGCTCACCGGTGCCGAAGCTCTCCTCTCCACACAACGACAGTTTGCCAGCGTCCATCAGATTCCCAAAGAACTTCCATCCTGTGGGTGTCTCATAGAGCTCCATCTGCAAGGCTTTAGCAACACTGACACACACACACACACACACACACACACACACACACACACACACAAAAGGTTGATCAATTATTCCAATGTGTGTATCCAGGGAATTCATAAACATTCATCAAGGGACATTTTGTAAAAGAACCCAAAGAAGAGTTGCTTAAAACATGTATGTGATTATCATTTTAAATGGCTGTTCAAACACTGCACAATGAGACAAAAAAAAACATAGAAATTACTTTAAAGACAACAGTTGGCCAACTGTTTTCAATATTATTCTACTACATTTTTATAATGTCTACTTTAAATACCACCGTAGTACCGCCAGGATCCCCCAGGGGTAAACAAATACCCTTATTTGAGAAACACGGCACTAGACTAATTAACTTGAAATGGGCACTTACTTGTCGAGGGCTCCACTGGTGGGCATGCTGCGTGCAAGTCCTCTGACACCGGTCTTCTGGAAGTAAGGGATGCTGGTAATATTGGCTGCGATGGCAGCCACTGAGTCGGAGGGGTTGACGAAGAAGCCGTGTTTACCCAGCACCATATTACGGTCCTGAGAAGCACAGAACATGGTAGAAACACAGGAGGCTAAACTGTGCTGCAGTGCAGTGAACCGCAGTAAACCTGCATGTTCATTAAGCTCTAAAGAAGGTAAATATCTGTACTGAATAATTCTTTTTAAAGATGTGATGACAACAAATGCTGACAAATTGATGGAAAAAATATACTCCTGCTTTGATGGTTTAACAACAACATCAACAACTGTTTCAGTAAAAAGTGTTTTGGTTAGGGATGCATCGATTGACTGGCCGATTCTCATTACTGTTTTTTGTCAAGCCTGACCTGCCCGTTCCAATTTTTGCTGATTACGATTTTCATAGTGTTTTAAATATCTTTATTACAGCTCTGTCATTTAGATGCAGATATATTTATTTTAAAATGTACTCACATTTTATGGTCCCTTACACGTCATCACTCGCCACTCATCATAGTAATTTGTTGACGGCCCCTTAACCGTCAATGCTCATTTGTCATGTTTTTACACTTTTACAAGACTGCGTCCTTTTAACAGGACAGTAAAAAGTAGTCGGACACCGAGAGGGATTAACTGCCCGAACACGGGAACCTTTAAATATTTTAGCCACGTGTGTAACAGAACTATCGCTACGGGTAAGCTGCTATACGCAGCATGTGTCGCCAACTGCGAGTCATACAAACAAAGAGATAACAACAAGACAACTGTCGCGGTACGGTAAAGACTGGCAGTGAAGTATGATTTCTGCCCCTACAACGAATGGATAAACCATGTAACTTACAATTTTTACAATAGGCTACTATGCAAATGGTTTTGCTCTGTTTAATGTTTTGCTCATTGTTAATTTTTTCTAAAAGATATTGATGCTCAAAGTGTGAATGTCTGTGTAATATAAAACCAGTAGCTTACCTACGTCTTGACGTCTTCCTTGGACACCAAGTTTAATTTCCACGCCATGCTGACGTGCAGGTAGGCTACATGACAACTAGCTAGTCTCGAGAGTAAAAGAAGGGCGAGTGAACGTGGAAGTCTTTGCAGCGCATGCATGTGGCTGGGCAACTGCGTAAACACGTGCAGGCCTACGCGATCGGTAACGTAACCCGCTATATAAACACAGACCGGCCGATTGCTGGTCTTTGCCGGTCATGGTGAAAAACAGCCAATTCCAATCGGTGCATCTCTAGTTTTGGTGGTTTAGGTTGAACTGTAAAAGCTAACTTACACCATCTCCATCGAAGGCAGCACCTAAGTCATACTCTCCTGCCTTCATTGCGTTCACCAGGTCAGCAGCGTAGGTCAGGTTCGGGTCAGGGTGGTGACCCCCAAAGTCCTCCTGGGGCACACAGTTGACAGCTGAGCTGGCAGGAGATCCCAGCTCGTCACAGACTATCTTCCTCACATACGGGCCAACCACTGGTCAGAGGGAAAGACAATTGAAATGGTAATAATGACTGAGTACAGTATAGGCAGATAGCCTGGAAACAAAGAGGGCTTTTTTTGGAAGGGGGGACTTTTCACTCCCACTTAAGAGACTGGAAGCGTCCCATTTCTGCTTCCAATGAAATACATTACAATGAATGCACCATCTTTGTTAATATTACAATATCTTTGTTATAGGTTAGGAGGATGAAACTAATGTAATAACATGCGTATAATAAACCCTGGACGGCAATGCATTCATAATTCCTAAATTGCTGTCTAATGTTGAAATCTGAGCAGAACTGTTGATTTGTCCTTAAAACAGTATAGATCTTTAATATAACACTACACAGTACATCTTCCTTACCTTGATATACTGTAGTCCACATGTGGTTATGGTTGGGTATGAAAGAGTCTATTGTTTCTGTATTAAATAATTAAACTTTTTGTTAACTTTTTGTCTGACATTGGCTACAGTCTTGTGAGTCAAGTCAGTTATGTGGACTACTGGCGTAAGCAAGTCAAGGCTTTCACCAATCTTATCAGATTGCAGACCATGTAAGTGAGTGTGTGTCGTACCTCCGTGCATAGCATCCAGGCGGACGTTAATGTGATTAGCCCCAGAAAGCAGTTCCTTCAGAGCAGCGAAGTCAAAGATGTTCCTCAGCATCTCTGCGTAGGCCTCCACAGAATCCACGATCTCCACTGAGACAAAGGGAAAACACAGCAAGTACTGAACAAACATTCCCATGCAGTGGATATTACAGCGCATAAAGTAATGACCAGAGGTGGAAAGTAACTAATTACAATTACTCAAGTTACTGTAATTGCTTTTGTGTACTTCTACTTTTTAAAGTAGTCTTTAAAACTGTAAATTTAACTTTTACTTAAAGTATGTTTTGTAAGTATTGTAATTCACTTTCATTCATTCATTCTTTTTTAAAACACCTGGCGTATAACAAACAAGGCACAGTACATACTATAGCGATGTATCATTCAAAAGCCACAAATTCACCATTAAACATCACTGTACCTGTGAAGGGCTTGAAGGTGTCCACCTCAAAGGTCTGCTTGCCGATCTTGGAGATGTCCACTTTGAGCTCTGGGCAGATGTGGTACTCCTGTAGACTCTTGCTGACCTCAAATATTTTGTTTGTGATACCCTCTGGGGCCGGTCCTGGAGACAAGAGGTGATGCTTGTGTCACTATTTACATGCAGCTCCAGACACTAGGAACATCCCATTATGCATCTTTATGCATTTAATAACTTGGGTTTGCTGTCTAAACAGAAACAGGCTTTGTATGGAACATGCTGAGTGTTACCAGAGACATACAGTATTAGGTGACATGTCACTTGTACAGTTTTTAAATGGAGCTCTATGGGAGAATTCTGAAATGGCAAATTTGGCATCTGCTTTGTAACTGCCAAGCATGAACCTATTTAACCAATTGGTTAAATGCACTGATGCAAGCCAACTGTTGTGCATGCTAGAACTGTAACCTGTGGAGAAAACTGCATATTAAACCTTATTTTGTGTAAAAGTCACAAAACGTGTTAAGTGTTTTTTATCAGATTTGACTTGCGATTGTATGCATGCAGTTTTTATGTCCCAGTTACAATTGAAAGTGCAGTTAGCACTCGCTCCCCAATCCCCATTCATTTCAATACAGTATTCCTAAATAACTGCCTGGGGGGCTTCAAAGATGGCTGCCGAGTAGCAAGACTTGCCTATAAGGTGCGTTTGGTGTTACACAACTCAACGATGTATTGCTTAGGGTTAAGAACAACAACTAAACACAAAGAAGCTTTAATTCTCTGATGATTAATTCAACTACACAACTCACCTCCACTGGAGATGTTGTACTTGATGCCAAAGTCTCCATTGGGGCCCCCGGGGTTGTGGCTGGCTGTGAGGATGATGCCCCCTACAGCATTAATCTTGCGGATCACACAGGAGACCGCTGGGGTAGACATGATGCCATTCTGACCAATGACTAGGTGGCTAATCTGAAGGTAAGTGTTCACACAGAAATATAGATTACAGCCTGCCTTACTGCATGCATAAATAGGCCTAATATCAAATACATATGTAAACAGTTTGTTGCGCTTCTGATGGCTACACAGTGCAGCCCAGACCTCATTACCAAACAATGTTGCAGTTCTTCCTATATTACAAAATGAGTGCTACCGTGGTGAAGCAATTTGTGTTGTTAATACATTGCGAATAAGTTCCCGAGCATCAATATCTTGTTTAATTAACGAATTTGTTTATTTATTTTAAACTGTACTCTTTTGGTGAAATGTCAAAGGTACAGATTTGCATCGTACTGTAACCCTGTGCACTTTACTAAGATACCAGAGTGCTCATTTGGCAGTGTGTGCAGGCCAATGACAGCTATCACATTCACATTCATAAGGCTCTGCTTCTCTCTGGTGTCATGGAAAGCGTTTATAAGGCCTACTGCTTGAAGAAAACACAGACTAATTTAAAATAATACAGTACACAACTACAATTAGTAAGAGCATTGCACACAATCTTCATCACTCCTATATATTGCTGTGGGTGGCCTACAGGAACACAAATAAAAACGTGAAGCTAAAGGTCAAATCTGCTTGCACGAAAGCCAACGCTTATTTGAGTTGTAAAAATAGCAATAGCTCAAAAATGCATCGCCCAAAACCTGCTAACACGATAGGTACACGACAGTATGCACTGCACAACACTAAGTTTGTATAAGTGACAGCTTGCTAGCCGACATGCTAATGGGGTAGACACTGGGTGTTTTCATTGCTCGCCGCACACCCCTTTACAGGACCATAACGGTTACCATTCACACTGACCCCGTTGGCTGCAGCGATCTGAACGATCAGCTGAATGGCGTCTTTCATGAAGAACCTTCCATCTCCCCCAACCACTAGAGTGGCAGACTGGCGCTCGGATGGCTCGACCACAGAGATAATGCTCTGGATGAAGTTTTCCGCATAGTGCTGGTTCTGCTGAAACACAGTCACCCTCTTCCTCAGACCGCTGGTGCCCGGCTTCTGGTCCGCGTACGGCTTGGTTTTCACCACTGTTATTTTCACCATTTTTCCCAATGTGTGACAGGCCGCCCGTATGCTTCGCAGTGGTTCGGTGCGGTGGAGGCAAATGCAGTACAACAGGAGCCACACGTACGCACAGGACAACGCCCCCTCTCCTAGGAACGCCCCCTGTCTGTTTAAAGGGGGCGATTGATTCATAAATATAAATGGTGTGTTAAAAAAAAAAATATATATATAACGTTATCATCCCCCCTTATGCATTGATTATACTAATTAGGCTACTATGCTACCATTGTAGAGTGAAAACTTAAAATGTTAGATAGTGCTGTTAACCCTTAATAATAATAATTAAATAATAATTAATAATAACCCTTAAATAAGGATGTGTGCTGCATAACTCACACAAGGAAGGGGATCAATGACTCAATGGATGTTAATATTGTAACCTCCAGCTTTCTTACCTTACCACCTGGAAATATCTAGATGTACTGTTGATATTTTGTTTTACCCGTTAAAGCCATGCCTCTGGTTAATGGAATTATATGTTATCAAGTTATCATGAAACATGCACAATAGGAGTTTTGCAATATCTGCAAAATTGTACTATTACACTTAAGGTTGTATGAGGTTGAACTCCAACATAACACAGTTGCCATTGAGAAACAGGCCAGTCCAGGATACTGCTGTTTGCATATTGCATCACATAATATTTGAGTACAACCTTTCACTGAGCAAGGTTTAACGTCATGTTTGATTTGACCTGTCTGTGGTAAAGTAGCATATATCATACTGCAACACAATATTGCAACACAAGATGTAGGTTTCGACATATATAGTGACCACAGTTTAAAAAGTTACAATTTCAAAATAAATACAATATATACATATATAACATATACTATCAAGCTGTTAAAAATGTTTTCAAATGCAGAAAAACGCATTGCAGTATTTTATGAACATTACTGAAAAATATACAGGGTAACAAAAATTATGTAATTGCTTATATTTTTTACCTCCATTGACACAAACACCACAAAAGTAGATCTATTGTTATTGTTGTATTACCACTAACCAGTAAATACTACTGTAATATACCAAAACCAAAAACCAATAATACTAGTAAATAGTAAATACTCAAAACAATACACAGTAACATATTACAGCCAATCATATATATTTAGCCAAAACCTTTATCCTAAGCGGCTTACAATAAGTATGATTACAATAGGAAGAGGGTTAGCAGGCATCTCAGGAACACTTGCTGGTTTCCAAATCCAGGCTCAAACTCATGACTTTTCTGTGTGTCGAACACACAAACAAAACACTAGTCTATCCTACTCATATCATCATTAGAATTCTCTATATCAGAAAACGACTAGCACTTAAAAGACACAAAAGTCATTTTAAAATGTTATCATAAACCGGTGTTTGCTAGTTGAGTGTTGAGAAAGGAAAGGCAGACAGGGGCTCCAGAGATTAAATATATCTCATGTCATGTGACATTTAGTGAGGCAGTTCTACTGTTTCAGCAGAGAAAGTCAAAGGGCAACATAATGGGCTGGGAGATATAAATAGGAGGTCAAGTCTGCTCTCAACTGGAAAGGCCAAGGACAAATAAAGTGCAATGCAGAGGAATGAGTTTCCCTGCCAGTCCAATATCTCTGTACCCATGCCGGCCTATGGACTATACTGTAGGCCAGACTAGTGACCATGTACAGTATATGGTTATTATTATACTGAACAATCAATCTCTGATAGCAGCAGTATCAGTAAATACAAATCAATTATAATGTGTAATGTGTAAATGTGAGATAACATATTTGAACCAGATCAGCAAATGTTGTTTATGTATTGATACAAACCCGTTGCAACCCTTATTTTGATGAGAGGCAATTTAACAATTGTTCAGGTAGATGTGTGAGGTGTGATGAGTTTTATTATTATTACTTGGCTAAACCAATTAGATACATATGTATGTAAATACAGCAAAATATACACTCACCTAAAGGATTATTAGGAACACCATACTAATACTGTGTTTGACCCCCTTTCGCCTTCAGAACTG
>JAODTR010071205.1:0-37959 GCA_025399935.1 Amblyopsis rosae | reverse complement strand
AACAGAGGGCTACATATACTAAAGCTAATTAGGGGAATGGGCACCAGGTGTGTGTAATGACAAGACAAGCAAAAGTGAAGGAAAACCCCAGGAAGAAGGGCCATTAAGCCGTGACACCACCCTCCCACAGCCCCGGCTACCAGACCACGCCACCACCCAACCCGAGGGAGGGAGGGGGGGGGGAAAAGCCAACCCTCCCCCACCAGCTATGAACGGCTGAAGGGGGAGGAGCCGCCGGAAACTCCAGAGGGGGCGGAGCCGCCGGAACAGTCCAGAGGGGGCGGAGTTGACTCTTGAGGCGGGGTCGAGTCTGACTCTGGGAGAGGCAGAGCCGACTCTGGGAGGAGAGGCAGAGGCGGGGCCGACTCTGGGAGGAGAGGCGGGGACCCAGTCTTCGGGCTCCAGCCAGTCCACAGGCTCCGGGGGCGGAGGCCAGTCCTCGGGCTCCAGTCAGTCCATGGGCTCCGGGGGCGGAGGCCAGTCCTCGGGCTCCATGGCAGCTGACTGTACCAGTAGCTCCTTCCCAGGGCTGGCAGGAAGCGTCTGCTGCTGTGCAGGCGGGCCCAGCTTGCGCCTAGGTGCTGTGGAGGCCTCAGGGGTAGAGCTGGACCAGGAGCGGAAGCGGGCTGCGGACCACGTGGTGGGGAACTTTGTTCCCCGCCTGCCTTGGGAAACGCCGGGACTAGCTTTAACAGCGAGGGGTCCCATATTAGGATGTCCTCCGGGGTACAGTGACACTCCTCTGACTCGGAGTGGAACAGAGTCAAAGTCGTCAGAAAAGTCAGAGAGGAGGTCGGAGAACCAGTCTACGGTACTCACGTACACCCCTGCTGGATGCTGCATCGGGTGTGCGTAGCCAAAATAGGCATTGAGCCAGTGGTCTTCTTCCTCGGGCATCTCTGGTTCCATGCATGGCCAGGTGCTTCTGCCTAGGGTGATCATGGCTACAAACACTCCTCAATACAACAAAAATACAAAAAAAGAAAGCAACCGGCTGGTCTCTTGTTGGTCGGTTATTCTGTCACGGTTTGAGTGGGGGTGGCAGAAACCAAACGCAGGTTGGAGTTAAGAATGTTGAATTTTATCAAAAACAAGGCAAAAACACTCACCAGTTACAGCAAACAATAACCGACAGAGACAGGGAGAAACAGAGGGCTGCATATACTAAAGCTAATTAGGGGAATGGGCACCAGGTGTGTGTAATGACAAGACTGAAGGGAAACCCCAGGAAGCATGGCAGGGCCATTAAACTGTGACACCACTGGACTCTGGAGCACTGGATACACTCTAGAGTGATGAATAACATTGGCAGTTGGACGAATCTGGGTTTAACAGATACCAGGAGAATACTGCCTGCCTGCCTGCCTGCCTGCATATTGTCAACTGTACCGTTTTGTGGTGAAGGCTGTCTGTCTGTATATGGCAGGCTGAGCCTCTTAAAGGTATAGTCAGTCATTCTGTAGAAAGCTCGCTAGCTCGATATGTGTAGCAAAGCAAAAGCTCCTCTCCCTTCAATGTAATATGGTGCTCCCTCAGAAGCTCCGCCCCACACCTTGGATACA
Organism: Amblyopsis rosae; assembly: GCA_025399935.1. Taxonomy (NCBI): domain Eukaryota; kingdom Metazoa; phylum Chordata; class Actinopteri; order Percopsiformes; family Amblyopsidae; genus Amblyopsis; species Amblyopsis rosae. The sequence goes on along the minus strand of JAODTR010071205.1, from coordinate 36,397 downwards.
TATTGCCAAGGCTAAGATATTATTGTGTGGTGTAGACTGCACCACTTTATATATGTTGCCATTTACAGAGTCCAGCCTGAGTAGAAACACTGGGTGAAGAGACATCTTGAATTATCACAGTTTACAGCATACAATGGCATTCCTAGAGAACTGTCGCTTCCAACTTTGTGGCAACACTTTGGGGGGAGGGTCCTTTTCAGCATGAGAATGCACCTGGGCATTCTATAGTGAGGTCCATAGAGAAATGGTTTTGCACATAAAACAAGCCCTGAACCCCACTGAACACATTTGGGATGGAATGGAATGCAGACTGTACTAGACGAGCCATGCAGGCTCTATCAAAATCAGTCTAACCTCACTGCTGCTCTTGTGCCTACATGGAAGCATCATCCCAGACTTCCACAAATGGGCGCAAACGTCATATGAATGGCCAAGATTATGAAAGGACGTGTTCAGCAAGCACATATGGGTGTGTTGTTCAAATAGCTCTGGCATCTGGCCATGTAGTGAAGCAAAACTAAATTAGGTCCAGATTGGATTTGTCTAATATTATTATTACCTCCAATGCAGCCGGGGTCAGTGACGAGCGGCACAATGACTGTGCTGACTTCAACAACAACACCACCTGGTGGGAGCAGAGAAGCAAGCTTCAGGTTTACTACCTGCTGCTGACTCGCAGGAATATTGACTGTGCCAGGATTTTCAGCCAGGAGTCCATCACAGACGTCCAGCAGCCAACGCTCTTCAACGTTTCCCTCCCAACAAAGGTCATCATCCATGGCTACAGGTGCTGTATAAGGGGAAGGGGCATACATACGATCTCTGATGTGGGTGTCGGGGCAGGGGGGGGGGGGGTCACCTAGTCATTCATCCATCACCCCCCCCCACAATCTCTCTCACAGGGCCCTGGGCAGTAAGCCGTCCTGGGTGAAGGAGTTGGCCATTGCCCTGCTGAGGGCAGAGGATGCAAATGTATTAGTAGTGGACTGGGTCTACGGGGCCTCCTTTGCCTACAATTTGGTGGTGCAGAAATACAAGGACGTGGCAAGGGAAATATCTGGCTTCATCAACCAGCTAAAGGTGAGTGAAACACAGACATTACATCTTGTGCAGTAGGCACCTTCTGTTCCTCCAGAATGTTGCATCCACACACCAGTTTATGAAATCATGCAAAAACTGCAAATGTAAAGGCTCTCGTTAAAAGGGAGCAGGCTGAATTATATTTGATTTACGATTAGCAATACTAATATATACGATTATTAGTGATAAATTGGGGCTGACTCTGTCAAATCCAATAACGTAGGAAACTACTATCTACGACCAACATTTTGCAAGTTATAAGCATTTTAATTTTAGCCAATCTAGGCGGCAGGGCTAAGTAAAGGGAAGGGGCTAAATGGCACTAACGGGCATTAGAGGACTTCCAACTGAGTCCAATGATGTTCCTAAATACTCCCTATGCCCAATGGCTGCCGAGTTATAGCCGTGACAAGCATGACTTAAACCACCCATGGGAGACACAGGACTGATAGAGGACTTTCTACAGAGTCCAGTGATTTGATTCAATCACAGCTCTCTAGGACCAAGGGTTATTGAACTACAAAATAGTGCTGTACTAACCCTGTGCACTACTATTCAATTAATATTTCAAAGTCTTCAGTATTACAAAGTAAGTGTTTATTGATGTGCTTACTTATACAGTGACATATGTATTTTGAAGTAATATGAAGATATATTATGTATTATGAAGTATTATGAATCCTAAAAGTGCACAAGATGTTGAAAAAGGCTGAACATGTGTGATCTGAACATTCACTCTTCATTCCTATGGGCCAAACATTTTAACAAACACTTAATACTTAATAATAAGTTTCAGTACCTACTGTACAGGTACTGAAAAAAAATATTAAAAGTTGAAATATGTGGAAGAAGATGCAGTACAATAATGGAAAGAAAAACAATACACTATTGCTAAACCATCTGCTCTATAGCATTCTTATTACAATATTAAGACCTACCATTGGATGTTTGCCATACATTATCATGTTATGGGAATAACGTGATTATTGAAATTATTGATAGAAAATTATTGATTGCAAATTATTGATTATTTTTACTGAATATCAGAGTATTGAAGTAAACAATCTACAGGGCTATTTAAAATGTTTACCAAATATTCAATTAAATGTGTTACATGGTGAGGTTTTGGTGATGCCATATGATCCTGCAAGCTCCAGTTTGACTTGACTCAGTCATCATAGGCTACTGTCAACTACGGCCGTGGTTTGTAGGTGATAGACACGATAGACAGATGGTTCATCCAATCAACTGCCACTGCCTGCCAAGTGCCTGCCCTTTTCCAAACAGTTTCAATGGATGGCTTTGAATGGTGGTTCTGTGTAAAACCTATTAGTGCATCAGGTTCATTTAACAAGGACCTGGCTCAAAATAACAGTTTATTTCATAATATCCTGACATTTAGAAAGAAAACAAGATTACATCAAAATAGCACAAGCTTTCTCTGGCACACCGAGGACAAATGTCTGATAAAGAGAATCACATATTTGTTGTGTCTTCCCTCAACTGCTGTCTTCCAAGGGCAGGTCTGTTTCATTACAAGAGGATACACTTATCCACTTGACAAACAGGTTCTTGCTCATAATAGAAATATAATGTTGATTTATAAAATATATATATTATTTAAATGTAGTTTGCCATACAGTGTACATTAAACTGAAAACCATGCAATTGAAATAAACCTTAAGTTATTGTTAAAAGTGTGATGGGTAATCAGATTGTTTAACTGCAAAACAGGAACATGGGTGTAAACTAGAGTCTTTCCACTTCATTGGAGTAAGTCTGGGAGCACACGTCTCTGGATTTGTGGGGAGCATTTTCGAGGGCAAGATTGGAAGAATCACAGGTAATGGCATTCTGTCTACTGTACATATGGTTATATGTACAGGACTGTAACTGTTGTAGTATTTTCTCAAGCAGAGAGACATTTGAATAAAGGTCAGTGGAATCATGAAAGCAATTTTTAAAGAATTGATTGCTTAACAACTTGTGGCCTAAATAACATGTTTCCTGTAGCTTGTTAAATACAACAATGTCCTCTATTGTTGTAAAACGATTAAGCTCACCCCTCCAGTGTACCAGTTTAGTTTCCATTCGAATGTTCTTTCATAAAGGGTCACCTAGCAAACTAAGTCAGGACTAGCTACATGACAACAATTCAGGTATGTATGAGGGAAACTTAGCTAAAGCAAGGATCTCCAGGACTATGGAAGGCAAAAGGTGGTCTTCTCAGTGTTGAAGTCACTCACAAAGCCTCTTGTTTGTGTCAGTGTGTGAGAATGTAGCTGAACTTCAAACACAGCAGTGCATGTGTTCCAAACAAATGACAAGGCCACTTTGATACAGAACTCTGATGTAGGCTATATGGCAAAGTTCCCTTTTCCAAGACCACGCCAAGCAACACAATGCACTATTGTTGACTGGATTCAAGTGTCTTTAAATGGCATAGCCATCAGCCAACACTCTATTGGACAGCACCCAGATCTAAGACAATCTCCATTCCTTACTATATTGTAGGTTGTTCAGAACATACATACGTCATGTGTTTCCATCTTAACCTGCAGGCCTCGACCCCGCTGGACCGATGTTTAAAAACGCAGGCACCTTTGACCGTCTGGATACATCAGATGCTCGGTTTGTGGAGGCTATCCACACAGACTCTGACTGTGAGGGAACAGGACAAACAGAACTAACATTATTATTTGATGCCTTTACGTTGAACGTTCTTGTGAACTTTTTTAGGCATTAGGCTATAGGGAAGAACGGGGTAAGTAGAACCAGTGATGAGCCATATATCTATCTAGGTAACCATAAACAAATATGATTATGTGACCACAAATAGTTCACATTGGTCAACCCATCTAAGACCCAAGCACATGGAGAGAGTAGTATGCAAACCAGAGCAAAATAAATTACTTTTGTCATGCCAAGCGAATTCAGAATTTTACAACTGTTATCAGTTTTGCACCTTTATTATAATATATATGTTTTAGACATCATTACATGTAATTTTAAGTCAGTGTAAGCTACAAAACAAGGTCATGAACTTTTCACAATTGTTTACCTGTGTGTTATGTCCAAAATGGAGGTTGTGGGGTAAAATGTGCCACTGATGGGGCAAGTTGAGCCAGTGGCTCAATTTACCCCAACGGTCTAATATAGGCTGCATAGTTACAGAGTAACTTGTGTAGTTAAGTATTATTAGTTATATTCAGCATACATATTTACATACACATTACACACAAACACACACTGACTGTGTCACTGTTACAAGTTATAGTATTAATGTAATACATCTAATTGTTGACTAATGTTAAATACTAAAGCCACACACAAACATGCTGTAGCTTCATAGTATACCCAACATCACAATTACATGTCACATAGCCTACAATTTGTATGTAACGCATAAAGATCAGTTGAATCTTAACTAATAAGTTAAACTGGAAAAACAGAACACAAACATATGGTTTTATCTAAACGTATGAGTTTTTGCATTTGTCAAATTGCTTCATTATTAAATAATCAAGATCTCAAAACTGTTTCATTTTGTGTAATTTTAATGATGGCACTATTTACCCCATCCCTATGTTCATTTTACAACTACTTTGGGGTAAGTTGTGCCAAACTTTGGACAAACTTTTTTTGATTGGTCATTGTTCTAAAACCATAATAATTAGATAAGTTGTTTTAATTTCCAAAGTGCACAACATACAATCAAATGTAAAAGGTGGCTCATTTTACCCCGTTCTCCCCTATAAGTTTATTTCCGCATATGATAGTAGCATGATAGTAACATATAGGCTAAATTAAGGTTAGGGTTACAGTTAAATACGCTTTAATTTATAAAATAATAATGTCATTTGTAGGAACCAGTAGGCAGGGGTGGGCAAAAATACATCAAATACCCTAATTGTAAGTGTATCAAAATAAACTACAAATACATCAGCCAGTTTAACATATTTTTTATTTTAAAAATACAAAAAATACTTTTCCCAATGGAGAATGAAATCACCTCATATACAAATCAATCTGCATTTGATCTAGCATAACCCTTTACCTGCGCTGACTCATGGTTACTGTAGTTAAAGATATTCATCATTCAACATTCTGTAGAAAGTTTGTTGATATTTGAGCTTGATCAACACAAAAATACCTCTGCCTTCAATCAGGTGCTCCCTCAGAAGCAGTGCCTCACACCTCGTAAACACATTGCGAAGGCTACAATATTGTTGTGTGTGGTCTGCAACACATATTATTACTATTTACAGAGCCATCACTGTAGAAACACTGGATTATTTTATTGGCATCCACATGAAATGGGGAGATAGCAAACCTTGTGTAAATATTTGGAGAATTTGACAAAAGTGTATTAGTTTATTAAATTAACAAAGTAACTTTGAATTCTCTCAAAGTTACTTTGTTAATTTAATTGTAAGCGATTGTAAGCTAATACACATTTCGTCAAATTCAGAGAATATCTCCTCAGAGTTGACCAATTGTTCGTTCTCTGTGTGTGCTGAAAAGAAATCCCATGTTTCCACATCCACCTAACCTATTACTAATTAGTTTAAAACCATTTTTGCTGAGATTACAGTCTGGAAACCGTTATCACTTTACCGTTCATACAGCCACCCTGGATGGTGGACCAATCAGAAACCAGTGGGGTTACTAAATGCAATAACGTTATAGCTATGCATTGAAGTAAAGTGTCTGACATGGTGGTAGAGCTAGATGAAGGATACAAACAATTTAGCAAGTCTGATTAATGCTAAATAAATAGTTTAAAAATGTACCAGAAGTCTAGACCCAGTAGGATGTGACGGCTGCAGACATTCCCCAATGGAGCGTGGCATTTTGGGTCTGGTTACACCTGGCTACCAATTAGAGGCCTCACCAATTGAAAGTATTTTATAGTATTTCCAACAACAAAATCACTAAAGTATTTTGATACAAAATATATAATTTTTTAAAACACTATCACAAACAAATTACAAAATACTATTTTGTATTTCAAATACATGTATCATACTGCCCATCCCTGCCCTGCCATAATGCCTGCCATTACTTTAGCAGGAAACGCACCTGACAATCATGAAATATAGGCTAATACAGTAATTATGAGGCTGTGAAACTACTGTGTTGTAATGGTTTGGTTAGACAAAAAAGCCATTATTTTCTGCTTATAAATACAGATTTTGGAATTTCTATCCCTGTTGGTCATGTCGACTTTTTTCTGAATGGAGGAATGGACCAGCCTGGATGTGCGCGATCCAGTTTTGCCTCAAGTAAGTGATAAAGCTGGTGTGAATGCAAGGTTAACAATTAAGTATATAACTTGATTGTATGTACTACAGTTACTGTAGATCGTTGTAAAAACTATTAGCTCCCTTAGTTTCGTCGTTTGTTGTCAGTTCTGGTCTATTTTCCAGTGTATGGATATGTGATTTGCGACCACATGAGGGCGCTGCACGTCTACATCAGTGTGCTGAATGGCTCGTGTCCTCTAATGGGAATCCCTTGCGCCACATATGAGGACTTTCTCGACGGTCGCTGTTTGAATTGTGATGGGGTTTTTGAAGGCACCTGTCCAACATTAGGTAAAAACTGTCAAATAAAATCAACTTCACCTTAAAAATAATAATGCATAGTTGTTGTTTGGCATTGATTGTTAAACAATGTAGGCCTAAATATTTAAATTAAAAAAATCATAAATAGATGTATTTATTTATTCATGCATGCATGTAGGGCAGACTTGCTGTTAGCATAAATATTTACCTAATATGTAATAGGCTAAATGAGGCCAGATGTCTGGCCACCTTTGAAAGTCCTTACTAAATCCTTACTAATTTAGAAATATGGTGGTCAGTTCGATCAGTAATGAAAGCCAAAAGCACTCAAATGAATCCTGTATAGGCTCAGGAATCAAATATAAACTTATTTATCTTGTATTATATTGGAGAGGAACACTCATTAAAGCTAGCTCAGACTATATGTTCTGGAACTTGCTATGGCAAAATAACATTTATTTAGGTCATCTCATCAATTCACCAGACAATAAGGCTGCTTGTATCACCCCTGCTTGTATTAGTCTATATGAGACTAAATGCTGAATCAATATGAAGACCAAATGACATCAACATCACATATAGGTAGATAAAAAGAAACATATAATATATAATAAGCTCTGTAGCTTATATACATAAAATCACATATGTGATTATTGAACCTGCACGCCATATTGGATGTGATATGTGTGGTAATACTGAGAGAACCTGTCACTGGGGAATGAAATATACATGAAAAAGATATTGGATGGCCTGTACTTTCTGTACCAGATCTCTGCATGGTGGGTTATATATGGCTTTAGATTACACTTGACAAGAGACGGCCTTGTCAAAAGTCTGGTTGTGGCGTCAACTTATCATTCTAACACCTGATAAGGTGACAGACACACTGATACGTGGAGACTGTTCGTGTACCTACAAAGTCATTCATGTGCATAGGACCACTGTGTGTGTGTGTGTGTGAAAGAGATATAATTAGCACAGGTTAAATAGACTCTATTTATAGACATGAATGTCGGTGTTTCAGGTCTGTCAGAGAACAGCGGGATAACCGTGTCTCCACTTCCTAAAAAACAAAAAGTATTTCTCCTCACTACATCTGAGGCGCCTTTTTGCGGTAAGTGTGTGTGTGTAATTAGATGGTGCTAATTCTTGATGACATCATCTCTTGTTTGGTATGAATGAAAGGTCCAGACCCCCCTCTCACTGAAACGTCCACAATAGAGTGTGTATGGGTAGGGGTAGAGAGTACACAAGCTTTAGGGGGACGAGTAGAGATGAATGTCAACCAATCAGCACTGTAGGTGTAGGAGGAGATTGCAATATCAAGTTTCAAACCTTAACAACTGTGTTTTGCTGCACTCAACTCCAATTGTGATTTCAGACAAGAGGGGTGTTCAAATTTTCCATCGTTAATGTTCAATTCAACAACCCACTGTTAAAGATGGTCTGCAGCCATGCCACCAGGTTACACACCACACTGTTCTTCTCTTCCTCCTCTGCCCACTGTACAGCGCATCACATCCTGCTGGTGTTGGAGGTTGTCCCACTGGAGAAGAGCGCAGAGGTGGAAGTCACTTTGTTTACAGAGCGCATGAGAACAGTACAGCGACTCAGGCTGTAGGTGGCAAACACACACACACACACGCGCGTCTTTGGTACTCTATAGAATGCATACCCCATTGGCCTACTGTGTCACATTCCAAAATATCCTTCACCCCGACATAAAGCGAAAAAACATGTTTATATTTGCATCCTTACTGTTCTTATTCCCAAAGAACATTGTTCGGTACACTTATAGTAATGGACATTTAATCCATAAGACTATTAGAGAAATAACATGTAATGATTAATGGGTCGATGTAGAATGCTATTTTTACAAAGCAATAGGAAAGTCTGCAGTACAGTAGCTACAGTATAATGTGATGCATCATGTACTTTGGGAATTACATACAGTGGTCCCAAATATAAATATTTTTTTAATGAATCTGCATAAAGAGTCCAACTACGTACAGTAGACTAATTGTATTATAGTCATTCTAAGAGAGTTAGAAACCTAATCATCTGTCTAATTTCAGGGTTACTGGATATAATTTGTGTCTGGGCTTTGGAATATAAAATACACTTCCCAGTTCAGTATTACCCAGTTACCCAGCCTCATTGCATCAGTCTATACATTGATGCAAAATAGCTGAAACCACACCATATGTAATACATATAACACAATAAATCAAGAAAATCAAGAAAACGCAAACATAATACAATTGTAACTTGAAAAACAACCTATTTAATTATTTTGTGTTGTTGTTTATTTTAGAGGAGAAAAGGTGAATGGAATTTTTCTGCCACAGGGACAGTCTTGATCTTATAGCAGGCTGTCTAAAGTGCCATAAGAACAAATGTGTGACTGTGCACTTTCTATTTTGAGCATCGTCTATATTACAGTATGCTCTATAGAGCCATGACCAGGTTCAGACTATAGTGTCAGGACTTTCAGAAAAAATTAAAATGCCTCCAAAATGGTCTGTTGAATTATGTAAATTAACTTGCATGTAGATAGTGAGGCTATAGCTCAGATGCTGTAGAATCTACATCTATTTACTGTATTTTTACATAATGATACAGCTACATAAGTAAAGTAATGATCTCCCAAGATTCTATTTTGTTATCTCGTCATCACGTTAGAGTGGTATAGTGCTAAATTATTTCAGTATTTGTTTTGGACAAGGTATGGTGTCTCCATATGCAGCATAAGAATGCAGAATGGCTCAGAATGAGTGTTGTGTCTAGTCATCACCAAAGAACTGCTTTAATATAATACCATCCTTATACATACATGGTAAGTATGGTATAAATACAGAAACACAAGCCCTACCCACACCTGAGTGCTGAATGTGGCTTGCATTCCTCTCTATTCCTCCCCTCACTCACTCACACACTCTCTCACACACCCTCTGCTCCTCCTACACTATTGTACACAGTTGTTTGTAAACTTAAACAGTGAAGTAAATACACAACAATATCCATTAAAGGTGTGCTAAGCTATACTGACAAAAGATTGTTGATATGTGAACGCAACATCTAAACAGATACACATAATCTCCTCCCCCCACATTGAACGCATGATTGCCAAGGCTGGGATAGAGCTTTAATCAGGCCTTAAAAGTTTAACCCTGACCTGAACTTGCAAGTGCATGGCTTTTTGAAGCTCGAACCCGAGTACAGCCCAACATTTGTTTTACAACTTTCCCAGGCCTATACACTGTGCATTGCCATACAACTATATACGTATCACTCATTGATGTCGCAAAGATCTCAGCTCTCGATAGTGCTGATTCATTCATTTAGTGCTAAACCTTATTTTATGATTCAATGACTAAATGGTATATTGAACAGGTAGCTGGATAGTGATTAAAAGAAAAGAAAAGAGAAACCTTTTTTGCTACGATGTTAAGTCAGGAGCTAAGGAAATAACACACTTACACTAGTTGTCATAGAAATAGTAAGCAAAGCAGAGCTACAGCTGCTTTTCTCAAGATAGGCTGGGATAGTGTTGTGTGGTACACCCTGCTAAAAAATTCTGCGTAAACCAGCATGAATTCCATGCTGGTCCAGGCTGGTTCATACTGGGTTAGTGCTGTTGTAGTGCTGGTTCAGACTGGTTCATACTGGTTGGTGCTGGGGTAGTGCTGGTCTAGCTGGTATACCAGCAACCAGCCTGGGATGCTGGTACACCAGAAAACAGCTTGGGATGCCGGGGTACCAGCAAACCAGCATTCGATGCTGGTTCCAGCATGCCAAAAATACCTTATGCTGGTGACCAGCAATGCTGGATCCTTTAGCAGGGCAGTCTGCGCTATTTTGTTTTTGCTCTTATTTACAAAGCCAGGGCTGTGTAGGTACATTGAATTCCTTTACAGCGCATGCACAGTGCGGACAAGATTTGCTGAATTTGACGAAATGTGTATTGAATTCTAATCACTTGCACCACCTTTGAAATGTGGACATTGGGGGCAGTAACTGCCACCATACAGTACATGTGCATACAGCCTACATGCCAACCTACATGTCTGTCTAAAGCTGGGTGTGTTCTGTCTATGCATGTGTGTGTGTCCAGTCAGATAGATGCCAATGTGTACCGCAGAGTGTTGGCCCACCCAATCACTCAGTGTGAGATTCGCTCCATTCAAGTGAAAAACACAGGCGCTAGATTCTACAGGCAGATCAACATACGCATTGAGTCCGTCTGTATATCAGAGTTCCCTTCTGGCAAGTAAGTATGGGGTCCACGTAACCCAAGCACAACACTCACCAGTATCTGTATCTGCATTTACTGTAGGTGTGTAGGTACACACACACACACATCAGCAGATGGAACAAATCACGTATTGTCTGTTCCAATAGATTGGACCCACTGTGTGTGAAGAACATAGAGGTTAATCGAGGAGCTCCGTGGGCCCATGACTTTATTCAACTGTGCGATGGTTTTTGAAGGTGGTCAGCTCGACAACACTGACCAATGCTATACAGTCAAGGAAATGGTAAATAGACTGCATTTCTATAGCACTTTTCCAGCCCTCCCGCCGCTCAAAGCGCTGTAACAGTATTGCCTCACATTCACCCACTCACACACACACGGCAATGTCATGGAAGATGCCATTGAACCACCAGGAGCAGTTCGGGTGGTTACTGTAGGTGTCTTGCTCAGGGACACCTTGACACTTGGTGAGGAGTTAGCGGGATTCGAACCAGCGACTTCTCAGTTACCTGTCGCCCCGCTCTAGCCACTGTTACGAAAGGCTATGAAAGCCATTAACAACACTAGCTTGCAGATTGAGGCTCATGGGCAATACACTTAATGGGGTATACTGTAAAATATCTAAAAATACACAAAGCACACATAGCCTTGAGCAATCCAGATGTTCCAACTTCACAGCTCCCTGGTCAAACGTATATCGTATAAACCATGTGATAGCAAACATATTTATTTTGTATTATTGGGATTACTGTACATATTCTTTTTGTGCTTAAAGTTACTAAATGATAGTCTGCACAGCAATAAACTTGACACTTGGTATTTATTTGCCTGCATTGGATGTCTTGCGAGGAAATAATATGTTAAAATGTGTGTAAAACAAAATGTATATCAAATGTTTTGCAACATGTTATTTTATGAATAAATATTAGGCCCCGTAAAATTATTAAGGGGTTGGGAAAGAAATAAACAGAATTTTTATGATGCCTTCCTGATAATCTTTCTCAAGTAAAATGTTAAATTGTGAAATGTTCTGAATTCTCCATTCTAGTGCATACTAATAATGTGCAATTTTAATATGCAATATAAATATTTAACGTGTTTCCATCTATACTAAAATTGAATTTAAAATGTGGATACAATACAATACTGCACAATAAAACTGAAACTGACACGCATTCTTAGCGTGAAGAAATCAACGAGTGCACACACACACAGTGTGTAAAGTCGGCGAGCAAGCAGGTGTTTTATTCTTTATGGGTAACAATTATAAAATTTACATATATGAAAAATGTAAATTACTATATGTGTCAAACTGAATGAAATCAACATTAGAATTTTTGGTAATTCATGCAAAATAAAGATGGGCATACAGTGTTGTTTTTTTTTCTTTTCATTCTTTGAAATATATTCAGTCGGTTAGTATATTATATACAGTATATAATATTATATATATTATATATTACACTAGTATTACATATGTGTATGTGTATGTGAACTGTTTATAGTACACATTTTCCACAATTGTTCCTTGTACAATACTGCTTAGCTGGAACTGTCTGAGTGTTCTGTAGTAGTCCATGGATGAACCGTGGTAAACTCATTCCAAACCCCGCAAAAGTGAGTCTGGTCCGTAACTCCAGAATAGTATATTATCACAACTTGGGTGTGTCTGTAGGGGCCAATGGAGCCTTGCCCCTCTGGAAGCGAGGTGGTACACTCTGGTTCTTATGTCCTGTGTAATTGACAAAGACATATTAAGTTACTGACTGATCGTATATCCATCCTTCCATGTACATCCTGACCATATCAAACATCTGATGGGGACCAATGTAAGAAAAGGCTGTTATAATGCTGTTATACAATGATTCAACTTTCATTTCTAAAAGGAAAGAGAAACCATGTGACAGAATATGAGAAGCTGGGACCCAAGCATGTGTAGATACTTAATTCAATGTTTTCATAAACAGCAACCTTGTATAATGCAGTGGCTTATACAATAGAACTGCTATACATGCTTAACTCTGTAGACACCTGTACTCCAAGCATAATTAACAGAAGCACAAATGTCAGCCCTAGCTCACTGCAGACATCCTGGAACAGTCCACACAACACCTGTAGAGGACACGTTGGAGATGTATGTGTGTGTGCTATACGGAGGTGTAGAGACCACTGAAAGGCATTCAATAATCATGGAGCATGCTCTGTTAGACTCCCAGACTGAACCAATGTCTTCATAATGGGCCATTCTGGACACAATTTGAAGTAAATGTGCCGTTAACTCTTGTTCAAGAAAAAACTGTCTACGGTACTCCTTAGTCGTGCCCAGACTGCTGACATTTCTGAGCAAGCCTCAGCCATATGCTGTCAGCTATGAAGGTCAGCTTGTGTTGCTATGATTAATATGGCCCATCGCCCCACAGCTGTCTGGAATCCAAATAAACTCTCCTCATATACAGTGCAACTCCGCCTTAGTCCCCCCCACCCTGAAACATGATCCTCTACCCGATTTGGCTGCTTGGTAATGGGGAGGGGGGGCACAGTCAGTGGAGGGCTGGGCAAGATAGATGATTTGAATGGCACAGGAGTTTTGGGATCTCCGTAGTTTCCACGCTGTAATCCTGAACAAACAGCTGCTACGCCTCAGTGCAGCGCACACACATACACACACACACGCTGTACTAAACAACAGTATTAATGCTGGGATAAAATATACTACCATATTCAAAGTCTACATTTCCACACAAATACGAATGGTCTACTCTTAAATCAGGCATAGATGCAAATGTAAAAATAACAAATAATATAATATAGAACATTGCATGTCAAAAGGTGCTGTATTTGCAAACATTTATGCGTAATTAAAAAAAACACAGAAGCCAGTAGTGAAAGCCTCACATAAAAAATGAAAATAAACTGAAACTACAATATTAAGCATATAATTAGTGCTGGCCATTTATACAATATTGTTTATTGTCTTTCAGTGGTGGAGAAAGGAAGATATTCCTTCATATAGTGGAGAAAGGAAGATATTCCTTCATATGGTGGAGAAAGGAAGATATTCCTTCATATAGAGAAAGGAAGATATTCTTTCATATAATGGAGAAAGGAAGATATTCCTTCATATAGAGAAAGGAAGATATTCCTTCATATGGTGGAGAAAGGAAGATATTCCTTCATATAGAGAAAGGAAGATATTCCTTCATATAGTGGGGAAAGGAAGATATTCCTTCATATGGTGGAGAAAGGAGGATATTCTCACAGCGTGATACACAACATTGTGTATGCCTGGGCCCATGTTAGTACTGACTGTGGACAAGGTAAAGCTCATGCAGCCTCTAATAAGATGGTACTTACATGTAGCGTTAAGTGGTGAACCAGTGTGTTAGCTTCATCACCCTGACCCCTCTACCTCAAATAATCCCTCTCACTCCCATACTCCATTAAGGATCCCGCCACATCAGCAAAGTCATCCAGGACCAGGCTGGTTGAGTCCTCACCGCAGGGCAGTTCTGTGTCCAGGGCCCGAGGCCCGGCTCCTGGGTTGGGCTCGGCTCCTTCGTGGCCCTCCTCCGCTCCACTGCTGTGCTCCCTGGCGTCGGTGGTCTGCGAGGAGGGGGCCAGCACGTGGTAGAGGCTGGGCAGGCGGATGTCCAGGCGCACGCCGCTCTTGATGAAGAGCTTCTCGTTGAGAGCGTACAGCTTCTCTGCGATGTCGTGGCCCAGCATGACGGAGAACAGCCGTGCGATGTAGCGCTCACGCGACATCAACAGATAGAGGCGCCGGCGCCTCCATGACACGTAGCAGGCGTCTTCTTCTGCTGTCAAGGTCACCTGGAGGTCAGGAAGATACCCTTTCATTTATTCCTACCCATCAGGAATTGGCTTCTTGGACATTCTCTCATTTCAAAGTGTATGGATATTTTACTTTTAGTTATTTTGTGTTCCAATTGAGTTCCCATGTCTTAGTAAAAGAAACTTGAGGGCAACCCAAACCCGGCACTATACATTTAGTCAGTTAGTAACTGCTTACATCTAACATGGCCTACAACACAAATTTGACTTCAGCCGAACTAATCCACAGGTAGGATAGGTGGAACGCAAGAACACAATTGTTCTCCCCTGTTTGGGTTTATCAGTCAGATGCTCAATAGGATAAGAAGTGACTAAATACAATATGTTCTCTGGATTTAGCATGTTCCAAATCCTTAAATTGCACTCTCAAATTAACCACTTCACTTTACCACCACTACGATACAAAACAAGAACTTAGTATTGTGTCTCCAGCTTCATTTGACATTCCAAAATGTGTAGTAAAAAGTTATAAACTAGCAATGCATACCTATCATAATGTAAGGGGCTAGAGGTGTGGATTACGGCCTGTACCTGAAAGTTGCCTTCTTCATGTGGCCTGAGAGACTCCCATTCAGGAGAGTCCAGGAACTGGTGGCGATGGATGTAGTGCAGGAATTGTCCTTCCAGAGACACACTAATCCTAAAACATGATTAAACAGGGATAAGAGACAGGAGGTTGTTAAAGTGCTTCTATCAAGTTTGCATGTTCTCTTATGTACATATGTGTGAAAATACATAAACTGAGATTATTTGACATGGCTCCATGATTACGTAATAACACTAATCCTTTAATTTGGAACCATTTTCCAAAGGCAGTCTGTCATAGGCAGCAATGCAGCGGACTACAGCTTATCATATGGTCCTAACAAACAGCATTTTATATCTGTGTAAATTAAACCAATTTTGAAACCAATGAAACCAAGCTTCTTAGTCAATGATTTTAGCAAGATTATGGCTAGTTTTAGGAAGAAAAATAATATATTAAATGTACAGACACCTTAAGTTCAAATACTCAACCAAGTAAAACCATACAGCACAAGCACATACAGTTATATCCTTACTGTTATATAACACAAAAAATAAACAATACAATCAATATTAATCATGACAACATGTAACCGTGACTATTAACAGTAATAAAAGAAACATAAACACTAAGAGAAATACAGACTAACGGTGACTAGTGCAGTATACTGTATGTAATGACATACCTCATACACAGCACATACAGTAAAAACCCACCCAGTCCTTAAGTGCATTGCATTTTAAATAACTACGGAGTAATAAGAAGGATGAATTATTATGAAATAAATAAAGATGTCATCTCCTATTAAGATATAGCATTAGGAAATCACAGAGTAAACCCACATATATTGGTGTTGAGGTAAATTAATGCGCTGAATTGATGATTGGTAGTAAAGTGTTGTTTTGTGTATTCCTGCAACCTGCCTGTTACCAATAAAGCACAGCGGAGAGCCAAAGCCGAGCATGCAGCAGCAGCACCCACCTCCCAGACAGCAGAAAGGAGAGCTGGTCGATGGGCGTCTTGCCCTCCACCGCATACGTCTCCCCCGCCCTCAGCTCCGCCACCGTGTTGTCCGAGGCGCCTGCGATCTCCTTGAAGACGTGCACGGGCACACCCAGCGGCAGGTACACCAGCTGGTAGAGGCTGGCCAGGTGCGGGCTGGGCAGGCCCTGCCGGTGCAGCCGCAGGATGAGGTGGCATGCCTGGGCCACGCAGGCCGCCAGCAGCAGCAGGTTCCAGGTGAACACGTCCAGGCCACAAACAGACAGCCAGCCCCACAGGGCCAGGCACAGGAAGGAGGGAGCCAGGAAGCCCAATATGAACAAGAATCCGTACACCCCGCTGCCCCCCATGTAGCCCAGGAAGAGGAAGGTGCTGCCCAGGTGGTAGAGGGCTCCCTCTGTGTTGTTGGTCCAGCCATCGCACAGTGAGTGGCCAAACAGAACCGCTTCAATCAGGCTGGAATTACCACTGCTCATGTTGGAGAAAGATATCTACTAATGTCAAGGTATATTTGAAAGAAAAGAAAACAGAAGTAATATTGGCACAAAATAAAGATTATTAAGGAATTAACCTAAACTCATTGTTTCTCTATTCTCAATGTAACACTAGTATACCAAGTATGGAGAAGTATTAAACATGACCAAAAGTGTCAATAGCACATTCCTGTTCCACTGGCTTGAGCATAAAAGCATTAGTAAAGAACGTTCTAAGTTCAAAGACTGCTGGAATTAACTAGTCCTGCCATTCTGCCTCTCCTCTCTGGCCCGGAGTCACTCCTTTCCCTTCTCTGGTGTCTGCCTCCTCTTTTCTGTTCTGCTCTCTTTCCCATAGCCCGCTCTGGACAGCAAGCAACTGGGAAGTCAGAGGGGGGGGGGGGGGGGGGGGAGGGAGGGGGGGGGGGTAAAGGAGGGAACAGAGGGAACCTACAGGCCTGGAAGGATAACCATGTTTGGAATTGGAGCACAAGGAAGAGGGTCCCAGAGAATGCTGCTACTTAACATAACAGAGAGAGAGAGAGAGAGAGAGAGAGAGGTATACAGGGGCACAATGATAAGCCATAATGCCAGAATGGTGCCTCCTTAAAAAAATGGAAAGCCACATTTCCCCAGCCAAGTGTGTTGCCAAGAGGGGCTTTGGCTGTGCATATTTAGACACTGAAATAGGTAGAATGACAGAGCAGGTCAGATTTCACATGTGAACATCCAACCCCCATACTTATGTCAACCTGTGGCACTAAAGCTCTGGCTAATCCATGGCTGTTGTCTTCCCATTCTCTCACCTGTTTCATAGCATGCTAGTTGGCCTATAGCAGGCAACTGTCAAAACATGCTGACATATTCACACTCAAATACGTGAATAATTGAATAGTCAGTTAGATGTCTTTCTATTCATTAATTCAACTACAGAACAGTACACAAAATTAACCAAGTATCAAATACATAGTCATGGATGGCACAATTTCCAGGTGTAAGAGTCCATCTAGCTTTTAATCTTTGAAATGTATGTAAATAAGGTGTGAGATTCAGATATTGGTTCTCTGAGGCAGTCAATTTCTGAGCATAAAGCAAGAGCACACTATTGATGGACAGATGCAGCTATGTGAAGTGTTTATGGTTGCATGGGTAGAGGTTATTTTAAGCCTAAGTGCATACCAGGGACAGCAACTGTGGCGTACTTTGACAGTGTGAGAGCAAGAACCTACAATGAGATAAAAAAAAATTTAAAACCATTCACTATATTGTATCATGTGCATATGCTTTTTGGCACAATAGGTAATGAAGCATTTCATTATTTTAATGTGGTTGAATAGTGTATAATATTATATTAGTACATAATATATCTTACAAATTAGATCAATTAAAAAAGGATAAAAGCATGGTTAATTCTTAATTGCATAGGATGTTTATTAAATTCCAGATCACTATTAGAAATTCACATTCATCAAAAATAAGCACTCTTCTACTCCCATGACATTGCTGAAATCTTGCTTTCAGGTATAAATAGAAACAATATCCAAGGTTTCCTTTCACAGTCTGCAACACACACACTGCAGGGAGAAAAGAAAAAAACAAAAACAAGAATAATATGTTAATTGCAACGAACAGTTCTGAGAATTCTGAGATGTGTATTCATAGTACATAACCTGACTAAACAAGACCTTCATACCCTCAGTGAAAGTATGCAAATGTTTTTGAGTAAGGACAAACACTTTAAGAGACTGAAGATGGATTATGGATTATATAAGCATTAAATTGTTCGCATTTCCATCCCACGCTTGAGTTGTGGTCACTAGTATTACAATCTATAGACCAAGGGTCTGCAACCTTTTAATATAAAACCAGCCATTTATGCCCAGAAATTTTTTTTTTATTTGTCTGGAGCCGCAGAAATAAATTATACTAAGTACTAACTAAGCCTATTAAAAGAAGACCTAAATGAGAATTAATTCTCACCTTCCCAGGGCTGTGGAGTGTTAGTGAACTGCGGGGACAGTTAAATGTTAGGGGGGTGCGGGGGCATGCTCCCCTGCAAAGATATTTTTAAAATAAAGCACTTAAATGCAAATTCCTGGTGACTTAAAAACAGAATATACTAGCCTATGCCCAACTACAATGCACTCACAATTTTGAACGGACTAGATCCATTTGGATACTGGTGAAATCAAAAGACACAGGCTGTCAAGATCAAATATAATTTGAGATAAAAACCTATATTAAATTCTATATGATTTTGTCAAAGCCACAGGGAGCCACTGTAGAGGGGCTCAGGAACCATAGGTTGCAGAACCCTGCTGTAGACCATCTCCTACAACCAAACAGTTGGATGAGGACATGTATGACTTTAGGGGGCACTGCAACACAATCAAACCCTGCTTCAGGGTCACTACATGACACTTCTCGAACACCTGCAGAACAGTTTGGTCATTGCCATATTAAAAACTTTACTTACATTTGATTAGTTTTTGTTTTAATAACATCGTTACATTTTGCTAAATTTACCAATTAAGGTGTTCACAATTATAGACATCAGGTCTTAAAATAAATCAAATCTAAGTTGTGGCCAAATATTCATTTGTTTCATTCATATTAGATTCACTTAAAAACTAAAGTAATTTGATAAAGTGTGAGCCTGCAGATCTGCTGCTATAAATAGCCTGCCTGCCAAACATAAATAGCCTGCCTGCCAAACAGCAGCATAATACTAAACAGCTCTGAGGAAACCACATAAATGAATGAGCACATCCTAGTAAAAGTAATCCAACAAAGACACAACCCCAGACTTGCTGCAATGCAGGCTAGACATTCATTAGGTAAATACCTACCAAAACACAAGAAGGAGAAATTAAATTTTGAAGCCAAGTGCCCTCATGCACTCTTTATGTGCCTCAATCAACACACTGCAATGTTCTTCTCCTTTTTCAATGATACTGCAAAGAAACAAGTAATGTTAGATACTGTTTAGGGAGGTGTGACATTTACAATGTCAAAAGAACATCTGTCCAACCAGATCCTTACCATGCATCCCTGACTTTCTTTGTTTCAGGACAAGCACAACAGGGTTTGAGTGGTTTCTTCTCCTCAGTCGCTGGAACTGAGTCACAACTTGCAGCAGCAATGGAGGACATGTTTTTAAACTGTAAAGCATGGATCAAACGCCACGTATGAAGATCATCACAATCATCATAGGTGAGGCAAAAAGACAACACTAACAATTCAAACGAAGACATTTGCCATTACACAAAAATAGCGTCAATTTGTTTGCTTTTGTTAGATTGTTAGCAGAAAGTGCTAACTTAGCTGGTTTCAGTTCGACTTGTTTAATAGTAAATGCATAAACAACACGTTAGGTATATTTCCTGGATAGCTATGGCGTTAGCTTGTCAGGTCAATTACACCGCACACTCTTCCCTAGCTTCCCATGCTAACTCGGAAACACGTGTTACAAAGCAACGCTTAGTATAGCCTGACATTTATTGATGAAACGTTACAGTAATTAATTAGTGTTACATATCTTACTTGGAGTGTTTGTAACGTAACTTGCTTCCAGCAACCACGGGTACAGTTAATGTCACCGACAACTTGACCTTCCCATATGAGCGCTACAGAAATAGACACTCATGGGATATGTAGTTCTCAAACCGGCATGTTTTACAATGCATGGCCACATTAGAAAATGTATTCTAACATGTTGTTGTTGTTGTTGTTGTTGTGTTAAGACTTGGCAATATATCATTGATTCATGTTGGGGTTGTAGAGTCGTGAGAAAATATTTAATAATGGAAAAAATATACATCATAATGTTCTATCGCTAGTCTACTCAGAACCACCCTGCAATACTAGCCTGTCAGTGAACGTTGGGTCTGGTTACACCAGGCTACGAGCTTACTAGGCAAGCCGTTTTGACATTTATACTAGTAGCCAATCTATTTATTAGCTACTAGCTAGCCTATCTATTGTTTACTAATCTATATTCTAACAGTTACTAATATTTCTTTTTTAGATAATATTCCAATAGTTACTAGTATCTATTTAGACACAATATATCTTAAAACACATAAGTGGTATTTATTCCAATTACTAGTAACATTTTAATTATTACTGGTAACTATTTATTTTGTACACGTCATTGGTAAAATTATATTTCAATTTAAAATGTTACTAGTAAAGTTAGGATACAAACATACATACATACTGTATAATTGTCCTCTTGAGGACATTTGTTTTGGGTTCTTAAAGCCAGATAGTTAGACCCAACATTATGCAAAATATTACAAAAATAGATACAAAAATAAGTAAAAAACTGTAAACACACCTGAAGCATTAGCATAGTTTCATCCTGCTAGTACTAACCAGGCCCAACCCTGTTAAGATTCAGTATTTTAAGATGCTATTTAAAACTGGAATTGATACAGGCACAAAGGAGTTCTTGAACCGATTCTATTTACATCTTTTAAGTCTGTAACATCTGATGCTATGAGATGTTATTGACCAGGATAGTTTCTAGTACTAGTAACTATTGGAATAGATACTAGTCACTATTGGAATAGTAATCAGAAGAAAATAGTAGACATCTGAACGGCAGAGCCCATAGAATTAAAATTTGATATAAGTATCTACAGAAGAGATACTAGTAACTATTGGAATAGATACTAGTATCTAAAGAATATATGCTAGTATCTAATGAATAGATACTGGTAAGTCTTGGAGAATAAATGTCAAAATGGCTTGCCATAGCTACTCTCCATTCTACAATATTTATATGGCGATGCTTCTCTTTTTCTTCTGTTGGTAGGACCTTCTCACATGTCTGCTGTGGTGCAGTAGCCAGTGAAAACCCTGTAGGCCAATAGTTCTATGGTTAAACCAAATAGTTTGCTTCACTTTACATATCATTGTGCAAATCAGATCTTGCAAATTTAAGTTGGTTTTGACCGGCTGACTAGTGGTTACTTTCGTTATTTCCCCCAACACAATAGAACACAGTCACAATATGATTAGATTTGACCTCTAAAAGCCCATTATGTTTATGACTCCCATGGTCAGTAGGGAGATCTGTATCACCAGGCTAGGAAGTCCCCTTGACTTGCATTGAGAAGCCCAGAAGAGGGCATGCAACTAGAACTACATTATGATGTTATATTTTTTTTACAATACTAAAGTGATGCTCTAAGCTGGTTTTTGCTGAGACTGCAACTCCACAAAAATATATGTGGAGAACTGTTCCCAGTCTACAGCCAAAAGGAACATGCACAGGGACAAAGCCATACCTAGACACATGCACACGCACGCACACACACGCACACGCACACACACACACACACACAGGTGTAAGCAGCTGCCACAAGTCACTGGTGTGAAAGAGGTGGACATGCCCTGGGGACTGTCTCAACAAGGGAGAGCAACTCATTTGCATGTTAAAGAGGGCACGAGTGTAGGTCAGTGGTATATATGATAAGGTGGGGGGATCTATGGGGAGAAACAAAACTTAAAATATACTAACCAAACACTGTTTCAGCTGTAGACCAGCTTATAGCTGCTAGTTGCAGATGTTTATATGTAGGCTTATATACTTTGTAATACATAATGTTCTGATAATGAATAGGCTTAGGCTTTTGAGCTCAAATCTAAACAAAAACACCTCTCCCTTTATTGCCATAGGGTGCTCCCTCAGATGCATCGCCCCAAACATTGGAAACGCTTTGCAAAGCCTAGGTCATTGTTGTTCTGGTTTCCAGATTATTTTTTTCAGCACGCACAGAGAACTAAGAGAAGTAAGCTAGCGTACTGCGAGGATGACTTTTGGGTGAATTTGACACAAAGTGTTAACGTGTAGTAGCTTACTATTCCTTTAATCTCCTTTCCTCAGTCCAAAATACCACGGTTACAAAGCTTCAGCTGGCGACTGTTTGGCCCCATTGTAATCTACATGGTCGACAAACACTTTTGCATTGAGGGGTTCTACTGAAATTGGAGTTTACTTCAGGCCAGACCTTGTGAGGTTAAAGTAAGGCAATGCCATAGGGTGGTCCTTCAAAATCTCCACCCCAATAGTTTTGTGTGGTGCAGGCTTTACCACTTCGTTTATGTTCCCAATTATACAGGAGAAATGAATTGGGAAACTAATTGTGGCAGGCCATGTATAAATGTATTAAGTATTGTTACTGTTCAAATGAAGGCTGAAATGAGTAATTAAGGCATCATACCAGAAATATTGCTGCATTTGACATATATGACATATAGTCGGAGGTGGGGGTAATATGCTGATTTTCCAACCTCACATTGTCTCACATTCAAACACTGATGGTGATGTCATGCAAGGTGCCACCTGACCACTGGGAGCTGTTCGGGTTGGGTGTTTTGCTTAGGGACACTTAGTGTAGTGGGGTTTGAACCAAAGGCTTCTGGGTCACCTGTCGCCCTGCTCTAGCCACTGCCGCCCACTGGGGTGTGGCTAGTGGAGAGTGGGAAGTGGAACAGGGAAACTTGTCACTTTACGCCTTCTATGCATTCAAGCTGGTATGAGGTCGGAATAGGCAAACGTGGATTCCCGTCCATTGAGCCTTACTTGTGGATCGTTATCTATTAACAATGCTGTGTAGTTTTTAACCTTGTTGGCTGTAGCCATTAAAACTGCTAACAGCAACACATTTCAAGGTTATACATATCCAATACATATACAATTGTACATGTATGTTAATTAGTGTAACTAAATCTCAAATTTAACTATTTAACCATTGAGATCTGACATATGCTTGAACACAGCATTAGTCTAGTCTTGTGAACGACAGTGCTAAGAACCAATGAAAATCTACTGCCACACTTCCTGATAGTGCTGAGATGCTCATGCAGGCCTATGTATCAAATGTTCAGTACAAGTTATCTAATGAATGGAAGAGGCTGAGACTATATGAGATGACCACTTAAGATGGCTATCATCTTCATTCGTTCACCTCCACATATCAGAGAGTAGAATCCTTTATTTTGTCCAAAAAGCTTCAGAAAGACATTTGTTTGGCTCTCTAAGCCTTCTCTTCCCCCTCTTGTGTTTCATGACAGGGGTTGGGATGTTCAGCGATGGTTTCCCACCATCTACCAATTAGGTGCCAAGCAGCCAACTGCCTGCCTCCTGTTGTGGCAGGCGACATCTCCTCGGTGGACATACTTGTAAAGTCACAAGACCTTATTTTCACTGCATTCAGTCTATATATTCTATAGTGCAGGGTGCAGTCAATACTGATTTAACACTGCAAGATGTTTAATAAGTAGGACATACTGGGTATGTTCTCTTGACCAATCATTGTGGAGCTCCACCATCATCATCATCATCAGCTATATCTTCTGTGAGGTCTTCCAGGAAAGAAAATCTCATCTGTATTTCAAACAAAACTAGGCACAGGGAAAGTTCCTGGAAGCTTCTTTGTGAAGAAGACCACTTTGAAAAAATTGATCAAATAATCAAATAAGGCTGTGCAGTGTTATTAGATCAAATGTCATTGTTGTGGACAACATGAAGCAGATAATCTCAACTCTATGCTTTGAAAAATGTCACACTCCTTATATATTATGATTGTGAAAAGTTATCTTACTTCCCTGCATGTTTTTATGTAGAAAAGCTCCCTTGGCTTACGCACTGCTCACGCACTGCTTACGCACTGCATACGTGTAAGTGCTGAGTCACTAATTTTAGTTTTAGGGCCAGCTGTGTGCTAGATAAATGAGCAAGTAAGCATGTTACTTTTTTCCTGCTGCCTGCGTAATCTGCCTGTTTGATAGATATACACCTACATTTGAAGCGGTCTTTGCTGCAGCCTCCACTCTGCATTCCAGCTGATTCAAATCCATGCAATAACGTAGCATTGAATTGAGTTTCATAATCCTGGAAAAATGTTATTTACATGTTATTTCCCCCTAAATATGCCTGTCTGAACAAATAATAATTAGATTTAGGTGCTTTGATTAGCAAGAATTGATGATCGCTGAAGACCTAAATCAAACTCATTCATTAATTTATTTTAATGGTATTTGCCGTTTATATGACGTGTTAAAATAATCCATTGTAGCTATATTACTGTGTTGTGATTCCAGTTTTGGTTCTCTAAAAGGATTTGAAATTGAATATTGCATGTTTTTTCTCCCAGAGGCTGGAGGAAATCTGAGTTCAAGGTCAGGGACAACAAATGCTTTATGAATAGCTGCACTGGATGTTAATAAAACATGATTTATCAGTGAGACATGGCTATGTTTTCATAAAACAGCACTGTTTTAATACTACTATTAGAGAAATAAGAGTATGTAAATAGGGACTTCAAGGGATATTTACTTAAGCTACTACAGTTGCCTTCTGGTTTATTTTCACCTTAGCATGCAAAAATCCCACATATTCACATAAGCTTGCTAGTGGAGGAAGGCTACATGGTTCCTCTGACACTATATAAACCTTAACATGTCACAGCTATGAACTTATATGACCATCCCTGATGCAATATCCCCTTATAGCGCTGCAAAGGTATACTGTAACATCTTTTTCATTTCTTTTTTTACACAGTTCATGCCATCAAAACATTTTTTTTAAGTGAATTAACTCAGAATGACTCCCCAGAAATGTATCATTGTATATGATTCCCTAAAAATTGATCGTAGTTAGAATACATGCAAAGAATGCCTAAAATGCATAATTGTTGGAATGAATCCACCAAAAACTGGTCTGCCAAGGAAATGCAACCTATAGAGGTGTGCTGTGAGGCACATATAGACGTATCAGGTAACACAGTACAGTATTTCATTACATCCCCTGTATAGATCGCCCAGACTTGGGCACTTTGCCAGCCTGGCTCAGCTGACGCTAATTGTAATATTTTGACTTTATCCCTCCTGCGCACCCCCACACCCCTGCACACATACACACACACACACACACACACACAAACATGCATTGTGTTCAGTAATAATGTGAGCTGGCTCCACCTTCTATGACAGGGCTTGATTCATGTGATAGGACAGAGATACTGAATAGTTGATGAGCTGGTAGAAAAAAAAGGGGGGAGCAGAGAGAGCAAGAGAGGGAGGGAGAGAGGGAGGGAGAGAGAGCAGCTGAAAGACCAGTGCTCACATGCCTCTCCCTCTATACGCAGAACTTCAGTAAGCTCCAGTGTGTGGGGAGCGTGATGGAAAGTGCCCTTGTGAACTAGAGGGTAGGTCAGGACTGACTGTGGCTCACCCAGAGCCTCATCCACAGCAGCACACCAGGAAGGACATGGCCTGAGCAGAGGGGACTGGGATGGAGCGCTTCCGACGTCCTTCTGGGGGATGGACACCAGCCACCTGTGGGTGGCGCTCTCTGCTCTTGCCCCAGCTGAACAGGCAGTCTCTGTACGTCTATGGCAGTGAGGTCGCCGTGGAGAAAGAATGCATGCGTCAGCTACAGAGTGGAGTACTGGTTATTCACCCTTTCAGCGTAATAAGGTACCTCTTTCATATGTTTGACAGATTTGGGCCAGGGGTGAAATATTGTGCCAAAATGCTCTTTCTGTATTCACATTCTTAAGAGTTTTGGTAGTTGTGTTGTCAGTCAACTTATAATTAATGAGACCAATTGTCACTTGTGTATATTTATACTAAATAAAATATGTACAACACAGTGTTAGCATGTTATGAAAGAACAAAGTGTTGAAGTACTTTAACAAAAACCAATCGGATATAATCTCCCATGAAATGAAAGAACATATGGGAAGGTCAGTGCATGAAGACAGCAAGTTAAATTATAATAAGGAATAATATAATAATAATCATAATAATAATCATCTTGGGACTTGCAAGGCAAAGTTCTATAATTGAAAAACTGATGTTTTGGCCCAGTTATGATTCATTCATTAAGGTGATTGAGCAAGGTGAAAGCAGAGATGAAATGAAAACAAAGCGTATCAGAGTACAGAGATATTTGAAACTGGCAATTGAAGCCTGGATGAGATATGTGCAGTTTACAGTATCAGAGTATTTAGTGTGCATAAATCAGCTTGCCTTACGGCCTGTTCTGCTCACACTGTCTCCGAAGCCTTCTGTCGGCCACTCGGGTCAATGACTTTCAGCACATAAACAATAACAAAATGACTAAGATATTAAAGGGATAATGAACAATCATTAGGAAAACCCTTGGCTATAGCCATCTCACTACAATGTAAATCTACACACTGAAGTTTGGGATGAAGTACTATTTTGGTCGCCGTATTTCCTGTATATAGAAGCAATTAGCAGCATATATATATACATATATACTGTTCATTAAAACCAGCAACAAAACACAATATTTCATCCCAAACATCAGAATATAGTCTTCTAATGAGGTAAGGAGCTATACAGGTGTACACGTTCATTTTAAACTGAACTTTATATCTCGCGACCCGACTCTGGATAAGCGGATGAGGATGGATGGACTTTATATCTCTTTTTTAAGGTCCGTGTTATGATTGGATTATTTTGTATGGGGAGAGGGAAATAATGGTGTAATCTTCTGAGAGCTATTATAGGGAATATAGAGGTATGTGAAACACTCTCCACTCAGGTGGGGGACGGGCATGCACTGCAATTTCAAACAAAAACAACAATGGTTTTGCAACGCTGGTCTCAACAACAAAGTTAATTCCAGATGCAAATCCAGGATTGTTTCAATCCATCTGTAGTACTGATGCATTGCATTCATCTATGCAGGAGCTACTATATTATGTGCATGATGGCCATCACCTTCCTGAACCTGATTGGGATTCCAATGGAGATAGCCTTTATGGATGGGGACACTGCACTGGGATGGGAAGGCTTCAATGTGTTCTCCGACACATTGTTTCTCATAGACGTGGCTCTGAACTTTCGGATGGGCATCATACGGGAGGACAGCGAGGTGACTGGGCTCTATTTTCAGACTTTAATCCTTGCACATACAAGTGCATAATGTCCATCTCTGCCACATCTTTAATCTACTCATTACACGTAGGGCCAGATTAACACACACACACACACAGGAAAACATTGGCACCGTCATTTGATTTTGTAACATGGATTATTAGTACAAATACTTGTCTGACATTTGAAGAATATGTACTGTATTGTTTGTTTCGCTTTTTTTATTTGTTTTGTGAACTGCAATCTGTACTGTTTGCTGTCTGTGCTGTTGTGAAGAGCCATTTTTTGTCAGTCAATTAAGGACAGCGTTTAGCCAGCATGTTTGATGATGCTGTCAAATTAATATTTCTACTAATAATCTTTCATTCTTTATGGACATATTTTAATAAATTTTGGTTATATATCTTGAAAATTACAATGTATTTTTTGCCAGGTCGCCATTCTGGATGTCAAGCAGATACGTGTGAATTACCTGAGATCGTGGTTCATACCGGATGTCATAGCTGCTTTCCCGATCGGCTACATACTATTTTTTGCGGTAATAATGAACTATTGAAACATTAATCAACCAATGTATTGCAGTATTTTATGGTACCATAATGTTAGTTGGCAACTCAATATCCAATGAGCCAAAACAGTAGGTGCTTATTATTATCAAGTGTAATGGTACAAATATTACAATGGGATTATTTATTATATGCTTATTATTTGCTCTCGTAGGATTTGCAATACCACAGTGATGACAATCCATCAAAGACTAACAAAATGATGAGAATTCTCATGTTTGTGAGAATCCTCAGTCTAGTCCGGTTGGTGAGAGTATCCCGTCTTGTCCGATTTTTCAACGAAGTAGAGAAAGTAAGTTCACTTTTTTCTTGAAATTCAGTAATTCTTTCATCAATTTGCAGATTCCTTAATTTTAAGATCAAAAAGAATAAATGAATGTAAATGCATTTCTCCTCAATGACAGCACCACCTATAGGCTATTGGTAGGCAACATTTCACAGCCCCCCTGCTGGCGGACCGCTCAGGGTTGGTTATAGTGAGATGACATTGAAGTCAAGCGTGTTTTGAAGTAGCGGTAGAGCTAGCTGAGGCGACCAAAACTGTTAGCAATGCCGATTGGTTAAATGCTGTCAGTCCAATAGCTTCAACATTAACAACGGGTCTACGCACAGTAGGAGGAAACAACTGTTAACACATCCCAATGGAGTGTTGCCAGTCCTTATTCATCAAGTGAATTTGAGCTCTGGTTACGCCACGCTAGCATTAATGGGTATTTTGAGTATATTACATTAAACCCCAAGTACCTACGATCAATCTGAGGCCACAACGGTATTTCTGCAGCAAATTATTTTGAGGTAAATTTACTTTATTTCAGGCCATGCATGGTAGAATTAGCTGTCTGAGCGCTGCCTACATGTTACATCAGCTTCCACAGTAAAATGCCGTTACAGTGCTCCATCTTGTTATTATTCCAGTATCTTTGAGTGTGTTAACGTTAATGTGAGAGACAATGCTAACAGCCAGTGAAACTCCACTTCCTCTCTTCCGGAAAGTGCTGTCGAGCTTACAGGGGTTTATGTATCAGACATGCATACACAAACGGGCAGCTAGAGACCATGAAGAGATACATTACTTTCAGTGAGAAGGCTTAAAAATAGAATTAGAAGTGGTAATATTGCTAACATTAGCTATCTTCAATAATTGAATAGTATAGCTCACAATCAATACTTTCATGCTGAATGTCGATGGTTCACAATATGTACTCCTGCATGCTGGACGATTAAATTAATTCTGGCATAATGCCCAAGTAATGGGAACTTTCAGGTTTCACCAAAAGCAAGTTTCCATTCCATTTTGAAAAATATAAAATAATAATTCTTATTGATATATATTACTTAATTGTAATTCAACTGTAGTAGTAGTAGTAAAACAGTGTTTTTTGTTGCTGGGCAGTAGAATATAAACCTAATTAAAGACCAGTGAAATGTTCTTTTACCAGACGTGCTTGAAACCTGTTGGTCTCTATGCACAGTAATTAGTATTTTTGGTTCATCATTTCATAATTTGTGCATGTTGCTCTCGCTGTTCTCCACAGGTTTCAAATGCAAATCTGGAGGTGGTGCGTCTGTTCTTTCGCATCCTGTCTCTGTTCATGATGATTTTTCTCCTGTGTCACTGGAATGGATGCATCCAATACTTTGTGCCTATGCTGGAGGAGTTCCCTGCTGACTGCTGGGTCAGGAAAGAAAACCTAATGGTGAGACCAAATGGGAATCTTCCTTTAATGCAGCCAGAGGTGGACAAAGCAGGTCCAGTTTAATGCCTAACCAGCTGTGGTAGTTCATAATTGGAGCAAATACCTCGCTGTGGTCTTAAACCATAGATGTACCTCTGCCTACAGCAGGATTTTCCACGACCATGACTTACAAAAATAAGTGATTCTGCATGAGGATAATAAGCAGCAAGCTAAGTAATATATTTTCAACATTAATAGAGCAGCATACAACTACTTCCTATCTAAAGATACGGCGATATGTGTGTTTGGTAATCAGAGCTCCTCTATTCTTTGTTTCCCTAGCCAGGCCAACCGTCCGTGCATGTGTGCATTTGTTTTGGTCTGAGATGCTGGTGCACTTAGTGTGACATCTAAAGGCATACTAGAAATACTTTACAAATATAATATAATCACACAAATAAACAAAACTAAAATTGATATCTGAGAGCTGTTTAAGATCTTCGGTGTTGCTGAAGAAGAACTATTGTTAAATCCATAGTGTGACCATTATCTAACAAACTAAAACTGAACTTCACACTGAAACATCTACTTTCAGAATGCCTCTGTGAGTGTGAAATACTCCTGGGGAGTTTTCCGTGCTCTCTCCCAGATGGTCGCTTTATCCTACGGCTCCATGGATGCTCCAACAAGTAAATAGCATGAATTTCCTTGCTATTGACCAGCAGAGTATCTTACCGGTACATCACATTCACTCTCATGTCAGTTGTACATAATGTAGCCCTGTGTGTGTATTTGGTGTCTTGCTCCCTAGATTATATTGAGATGTGGATTGTAATGGTCAGCATGGTGTCTGGCTGCCTCATGTACACAGTGCTGGTGGCCAACACAACAGCCATGATAGCCAACACAGACCCAACCGCCAAGGAGTACAAGAGCAAGGTCCATATGGGTGACACGTCATCATTAATATGCAGAAGAGCTCATTACTAATAATGTCATCGAAAGACAATCACGGACTAGTATTAATGGATAAATAATACTTTGTCCATGAACAGTGAGAATGACTTCAGCATGCTATTCCTTTTTAAAGAGTGTGGGAAAGGTCATGTGTACATGAAGTAAAGGTAGAGGACCAAATAATATTTAGTGTATAAGTCATATTGTGAGCCGTTTGTTTTCAAAGTCGTATTGAGAGTAATAATATATAACTAGTACAGAATATAACGCAGGAATATAAACAGTATGTCATCAATTTAATATTTTAAGTGGGCTTTAATAAACACACTTACTGTAGACCCCACACAAGCTATTCATAACTTGCTCAATGTATCATCCATTCATTGAATCCTTATGGACACCGAAGAGCAAAATGCCAGTAAAGGCATACAAATAGCATCAATTACACATTCTATTTTGTGTAACTGTTTCAGTTGATTCTACAAATGTCAAATGCTCATGGCACAGTACCACTATAGCAGCGGAAAGCATCCACTAATGAGACTGTGTTACTGACAGTGTTACTGTTAGCTTGACAGCCTTGTCGTTCTCCACAGATGAGCCGGCTAGAGCACTACATGACATTTATGAAGCTGCCACCAGAGCTCCAGCTTCGTATCAGTAACTACTACCAGGCCCGCTACGGGGGCAAGTGGTTTGATGAGAACGACGTCATGGATACAGTGTCCTCAGCGCTGAAAGAGGTACTTATAGGCCTGCTTCTTTAGGGGGGAAAAGAACCGTTCTTGTGATCTGACATGGGATGACGTACGTAGGACCTAAATCAGCACTCTGAGGAACCCCAATTAGGCTTGTGGCTGCAGGCAGTGGGCCTATAGCTGTCTTCCTTACTTAGAAGTGCAACCAGTACACATTGTACTTGCTTTTGTACTTTTTGTTTTCTTATTTTTAAGTGACTTTGTTTTGTTTTGACTTTAGGTAGGACTTTTTAGTTTTTCCTTTCAATATTAACTTTTTGCTTTGTTTATTATGAATATACCTTGGCTCCTTGACTGTAAAAATAACAATGCTAAAGTAACACACTACATTAAAATATGTGTCCTATGTTTCAGCAAATCCTGACAGCAATGTGCAGCCGCCTTCTGAATAGGGTTCCAATATTCCACAACAGAGACATTAACTTCATCAACATTGTCCTCTTCACCATGAAGCATGAGATCTTTCAGGAAGGCGATGTCATCGTCCGAGAGAATGCGCCTGGGGACCGCATGTACTTCATTGACCACGGCCAGGTAATAATGGAGACGGACGACAGCGAGCGTGAGCTGTGTGATGGAGACTACTTCGGAGGTGAGTATATGCCTAATTTAGCTTGTGATTGAAAGTCTATATTCTTTGCTTGGAAATTCAGTGTTCCTGTCAGACTAATTTAAATGTTGTTTCTTGGTGGGTTACATTATAATGAATCTGTTTATTTATAATTTCCTGATCTTTATATGCGCGCACGCACGCACACACACACGCACGCTCCCAGGCTTACTTTCCAATTCTGTGTACAGTATGATTGATTTCAAAATCCAACTTAATTAATAGAACACACTTTCCAAGTTCTCCTTAAAGCACTGAGGGGCGTCGATCTTAAATCTATTTGGCAGCTAGCATAGCAGCAGTTAATGTTAACTGGTGTGTGTTCCAAATTAACTGTTTTGCATAGGTCATTTGTATTTATTAAATGTATTATTAGATTGTCAAAACTTATTCCCATCATTCCCATTGTTCTCCAGAGATGTGCATGCTGACCAGAAGCAAACATCTAGCGACGGTGCAAGCAAAGACGGAATGCCAGTGCTTCACTCTGTCCGCAGACGGATTTCACAAGGCCCTGGAGGGCTTTCCCGAAGTCAGGAAGGATGTCGAAAAAAGAATTCAGCTCAACTCTCCTGATGGACATAACATTGTGTAGAGAGAGATGCTACCTGAACATTGACAGGCATTACAGATGTTAGCTCAAATGTACTAAAAGGTACATTACTGGTTGGTGGACAATACCTGTATAAAAGAAGATGCAGAAGATACAATAACCCTTTAAATATCAGTATGACTAAATATATTATTACTTGGACATTCATATATTGTTTGAGATGGAGGGTGTTAGACTTGAATATGACATGGGCATTATTCTCTTTTACCTCCTAGTAAGAATACTAACTAAGCTCTCAACAATGAAAACGGGTGAAATATAAATAGCTTTTGACTATAACTTATAAAGGCATCTATTTAATGTTTATTTAATTCAATAATTTCTTCATCGTTCATTAGGAATGTATGAGAGAAAACATACTGAATGTTCCTAGAAAGCAGATCACATACTAATAATGTTTCATTTGTATTCTCTGTACTCTGAAATGACTTGATTTATTTTGAACTCGTTACACGGTGAGACTGCACACACGGCCATCGATCATTGTGAAACGACAGCAATAAAGCGGGCGGCCTCGTCCATTGAGGTGGCTATGTAGCACTGGTGGGTATTTGCAGCAGCAGCCCAGCCCCTGCTGCAGCTTGTGGAGCATGCGCGTGACTAGGTAGCAGCGCGCTCTGCCCAGGTCCTCCTCGATGGCGGCATACACCTCGGGCGGAGTGTTGGGGATCTTCCACTCCAGGTCCACGATCAGCTGGTGGATGCGACTCTTGTCCAGCGCCATGGGCGTGTCTCTGTAGCACGCCACCACCTGGGGGCAGCAGGGAGCATCGGACGTCACGTTCAGGAAGTGGCTGGGCTCTGCGGGAACCCCCTTGGTCTCCTCCTCCTGGTCCTCCCCCTCCTCCTCCCCCTGCTCCTCCAGGGGCCCCGACGGCGGGTGCAGCATCACCGCCCAGTGCAGCCAGTCGTAGTTCTTCTCCAGGGTCCGCGGTTCAGGATGTCCGCGGCCGCCTCGATGGGCGGTGCGCGCCTCTGCAGGGCTTCCTCCAGGTCTTTGCGACTGTCACTCTCCACCTGCTGGAGAAAGTAGCCTAATCAGCACCCCCCGGTGGCCTTCATCTTCCTGTACAGGGCGGCCATGCAGTCCGACCAGGTTTTCATCAGCAGGGTCTGATCACGGCCTGTGAGGTGGGCTTGCCCGAAGAGGCACAGCAGACCAGTACCCAAGACAACATTGATCTGCTTAGGTGAGAGGTCACATGCATTAACTTGTGCTGCTGCTGGTTAGCTTGTCGAAAAGCCAATTAGCACCACACTAGTAGTACTAGAACTGCTAGTAGTAGTAGGCTAGTAGTTCTGAATTTGTCAACTCAGCCAATAAAATTAACACACAAATAAAGAACATAGTGTGCTTGAAGTGCTGTCATTGTGCTGTCATAGCTCATCCAGCTGGAATGCTCCAAAGCAGAGGTTGACTAGGACCTGACTAGGATATGGCTGCTCTGCCTGACAGGAGTTTGTCTCTTGAGACAATCCAAGCTCCTCTTTTATCAAAATAGATCCTGCAGATGTCAGAGCCCATATCTCTTTGAAATCTCTGTATTTACATGGTTATATACATTTAATTCAGTGAGATGCATTACTAGGAATACCATTCAAGATGTAAATTTTTTTGTAGATTTGTAGAAAGGGTAAAGTTCACAGGTGTTCACGGCTAAAGTAAGAAATCGACATCAGGTGTAAACATATATTTGAAAGATTCTTACAGTACATGCCTTGCCACTTTTATATTGCTATAAAGAATGTCAGGAAATCAACAGTGATGCATAAGCGTATCAACCATGTTTATTCTTGATAAGTTCTTCAAGGTCAGCTAAATGACTTCAGCTCTAAAGTCAAACTGATTTCCCTTCACACATCACTAGGCTGCTGTGATTGCCACTACAAATACACAGCAGGCAGTAACTCTTCCATGTTTGACCTTGTACTTTGTGACAGCCAGTGCTGTGCATTCTTGATCTCAATCACATACACATCTCTTTTACTGGATGATTATTGGATCATATTCAATCAATGCCCTAGCTATACTAGTGCGTTATTTAATGTCACCCATGTATTTCATGCATTGACCAGATTCAGTTAGCCCAAGGGCAACTCAAACAGAGTGTACCTGTAGGTATGTATTACTCAAGGACACTTGGCCAGATGGCTAAGACAGACACATGGGGGTTTTGTTGCATTTGGTTACATTGGGCCAGGAGGCCATTTATTTTCAGACAGAAATTGCAACGGTTCAGCAAAAATCACAGTGATACTGAGAAACCTGCACAGAGAACGCCTGTTACCTCAGGTTATTGCACTGACCTTAGTCATAGCTGCAGCCATGCAACCTTGGAAAGGGGCTTGAGGGGGGGCTGTGAGAGGGGACAATTTCAGGTGTGCAATAGCTGCCACTGCCAAGAACTATAATTGGCAATACACTCCTTATATAGGGCACTATAATGCCATCGTTAAGTTATTATTCAATGTTACTGAATAAAATACATGTATATTTTCATGGAAGATAAATGCGACATCTTTTAGTAGCATTTATCATCTTGATTTTATTTATATATAATTCTGAATGCATTTTATTG
This sequence comes from Amblyopsis rosae, assembly GCA_025399935.1. Lineage (NCBI taxonomy): Eukaryota > Metazoa > Chordata > Actinopteri > Percopsiformes > Amblyopsidae > Amblyopsis > Amblyopsis rosae. Next base: position 963 of record JAODTR010071205.1, on the reverse strand, counting down.
GATTATATTTAAGATAGATGTACATACATGTTGTGTTTTAGGCCTCCATGCGTAGATGAAATGTATTTGTTACATTTTTCAACATTGAGACCTCTTGCACCAAAGTATAATCTCGTTAAACTGTCTTTGATTAATGAAGTACAACTACAGGTCTTTTGCTGTCTAGCTTAATGTTCACACTGAACGACTACTCCATCTCTTTGGCTGTTAATAATGTGTCAGCTATACCACTACACAACTCAACTATTCTCTTTAATGCAAACACTATTGGCACTAGAGAGTGGAGGTAGCCCTTTGCAATGAGGCAATGGGGCAAATAGGAAAGGTTATTCTAGGAAAGGTTAAACCTCTTATGATTGAACAAAGCAAACATGCACATGCTCACACATGCTGGTATGTGCACTCACATTTGCAGTGTGTACAGTGAGTTATGGAGAGACACCATTTTGCTCAATGCTGCCCCCTTGCAGCCACAGTTTTCATACAAACGCCCATCACTAGAATCAGCAGGTTTAGTATTTGCTTAGTGCAGGTGTAGTTCTAGTGTTTTCCCATACTTATCCCCCACAACCAACTTTGACGCAGAACTCCCTCATCTCCCAATGTTTGGGCTTGCAGTTCTGCACCAGTTCCTCCAGCAAGGTGGGCTGATGGGTAGGTGTGGACACACCCATCAGACCATTGTAGATTGCCACAAGCTGCCTCTCCAGCTTGTGGTCCTGGACATACTGGAGAAAGAGGTTGAGGATAACAAACAGGCAGAGGAGACTGGGGATAGAATAGGGTGGCTGGGGTTTGACATTTCGGTCTTAATCTCGGAGCGCATTTAAGGCATTGCTTTCAAGCTTTGATTATAGGGTTAGGGTTAGGGTTATATTATTTACATTTACCATCCATCCATCCATCTTCATCCGCTTATCCGGAGTCGGGTCGCGGGGGCAGCAGCTTCAGCAAGGGACCCCA
>JAODTR010071194.1:0-15729 GCA_025399935.1 Amblyopsis rosae | reverse complement strand
ACAACTTATTGCGTGTTCAAATGAACATTCTGTGCGCGTGAATTGTCTGTGTGCACGCTCGACTCAAGATTCTGCGCACTCGAATATGTTCGTGTGTGCGCAACACAAAATTCTGCGAGCGCGATTTATGAGACTATATTGACGCCATATACACGTGATAGTGAGAGGGAAGCATGCGTCCCGAACAAAGCTGAGGTGCTTTTAGCAATTATCCGCTTGACTGTTGCTGCATCTTGCATGGCTACAGTACTCCTGTTTTTAAATGTATTTCTGTTCCATTAATTCGTTTCATGTCGTCATCCGATTTTACCCAAATATCTTCCTTTACATCTCTCTCTCTCTCTCTCTCTCTCTCTCTCTCTCTTTCTCTCTCTATCACATTCTCCTCATCTCAGCAATTATGGTCCACTGTTGGGACCGCCCTTGTAAGAGATTGAGGTTGGCAGCGGAGGCAGAGAGAGGGAGAGAGAGGGAGAGAGAGAGGCTAATAACATTCAGAAAAGTGAAAGTGTGTATTGTGTCTGTGAGAGGCTGGAAAGTGACAGTCTCCTTCCGTCTTCGTCTCTGCCCACGTTTCTTCTTATTCTTGCATCATTCCTACTGATAATCTGCCCCTGGAATCACTTACTGTGTCATTTAAATTAGCTCTTAATTTATAGTTGGACCATTCGTGTTATGTTAATATCTTAAAACATACACAACCATAGGCACCACCATTTACATCATAACAACAACAAACTGTATACGTGCATTTTTATTGAAGATATTTAAAGAACATTGAATGCAACATCCATAGCCAATGTTGTGGCCACAGTATATTCCCATGGAAGTGTTTATTTTGTAGTTTAGATGATCCTCTGACCTGTGCACTAAATCCGCATTGGCACAGCACTTTTTTTATGGATTCATGTTTCAAGGGAAAGAGAGAGAGTTATAGCTGTTATATAGAGAGATGAACTGAACCAGAGAGGAGGCTGTTTTGCAGCACCTTGTGCAGAAGGTGTCTTGGAGAGAAAGACAGGTAGAAAGAGATGTGATTTTAAAGTGCCCAAATATTTTGGAGGTCTACCTGACAATGTTATTTTCCTTCACCCGGAAGCTGGCACTTCCTGCCAGAATCACATAGTTTTACACCATCGAGGCCTATTTTTACAGCCGAGCAGAATCACTTCATTCAAATAAAGTTATTTTTGTCCAGAATTTTCATACCAATGAATCAAACTGGATAAATGTACACATTCATGATAAATTTATACGTAAGGATATCAGATTTTTTTTTTTTTACTAGTAAGTAGCAACATCGGTATCGTACTCAAGAAATCAGTATTGGTCTGAGTCTTTAGCACATAGTGCTATTTTGTCTGCTGATCTAATGTTGTGTAGAGGCTGTTGTGGTTTAAGGGTATATAGGGACAGTTTCACTACACTACATTAGTCTAGATTAAAGCAGACGTGAGCAATATGCTATGATGTGAGAGGTATCATGCTGTATGAGCTCAGCTGTGATTTTGTCCAAAGGCTATAATGATTGTCACAAATACTGTACAATGTCTCTAGACTGCAAGCTAACTAGCCAACTACATACACAGACCACTGCTACTTTTCCTGTCCCTATCTCTCAAGTCAATGACTTCTACAGTAAAACACCCCCAAACATATCTTAACATAACTGCGCACAGTTCTGTGAAGATATGTGAAATAATATGTTCACACATATTTCTTTGCGTTGCTCAGTTATTGACACGTGTACACACTTTCTTCACAGTTTTAAAGGCTTCTCAGCCAACCCATCTCCCACAATTCTTAACTTGCAGATCCCACCTACAGTATGATTTCCATTGTCAGTTGAGTTTGTTGACTGTCACTTGTTTTCACTAGGCGCACATTTGTCAGAATAATCCACACACTTGTAAAATGCCCCTGTTAGATGTAATATCAGCAGGCTACTCATGGAATGTACTGCCTTTATTGTACAATGGCTGTTAAATGCTACTATTATCAGTGTTATGAAGACTACAACACACGCATATTAATGTGTTGACATGTTACTGTGCAACTCCTCCTAAACTCCTAAATCGAACCTAACACATCGTTTAAGAATACTGTACTCTGGTTTTAGAACATGCTTGAATTATTGTATAGGAACAAACACAACAACGTGTTTAATGTATTATTCCAGGTCCGACCCAGACTCAAAGTGTGACAGAAATAGGCCGGCTAGCAACGTGGGGTATGTTGTGTATATTGCCCATGGTGTCTTCTCCATGTATTGTCTTGGCGCTGCTAGCCGCACCGCGTAGAGATTTGACTCATTATTGCATTGTGGAAGATCTGTGTGAGTGCAGATAAAGCAGTCTGTATCCTCTTAAGTGCAGCGGGTGTCCTAGATAGAGCAATCAGGCTTTGTGATTATTAAGTATTACTATATTATAGCTAGATGGATAGGGTGAGATAGTGTGTGGTAATTGCACTGCTATTAACTCATGAGAGATTACAGCCACCCTCTTTCACATCCTTTGTCTAGCATCTACCTACATTTCCATACCACCACCCCCCACCCCTGACACACACACACAACCTGTATTATTCATGTATTCAGTAGCAGGGCAAGGAGATGATGTCAGTGTTTATTAAAGAGCCCTGTCTCATACATTATATTCCCATTTTGAACTAAACTTCCATATATTCCTCAGTAGTTTCTAGACATTTCTAATAAAGCAAAAGTAATCAGTAAGGTGCGCTATATGGTATTCACATGAATATAGCAGCAAACAACAATTTTCGATACAGCAGAGAATGTGTGTGTTGTCATCCAAGCTCCTCTTTCTTTGTTTTCATAGCCAGTCCAGGCATACATGTTAGTGTGTGTGTGTGTGTGTGTGTGTGTGTGTGTGTGTGTGTGTGTGTGTGTGTGTGTGAGTGTGGTGTGTAGGGTCCAAAATGAACACCCGCCAAGCACCAAATGTGGGTAGATTTTCCATTTGGCGAGTACATTTTAGAGACTATCCGCCACACTGGCGGGTAAAAGTTTGAACTAAAATAGGCATATAAATATTGAGTCCAAATCCACGGTTCGGTTCATATAGCGGTTTTATTCTTTTTTCCCTCTGAGCGGTATAATCTGGGAATTTTTAAACAAACCTTGGCGGACATCATATCTGACACACGTCAGATAAGTTTTGTGAAAGAGACACCCATAAGAAAGGCAACTGCTGCGTCATGCCTCACCCACGAAGATGACACAGTATTTGTGTGTGTGTACGCGGCACTTCATGTAATTTCTCAGCACAATGACACACACGCACTGATATTTCTAAATAAAGTGTGATAATATTCCACATTGTTTCGTTTGAGTAAAGAAGCGAAGGCAATAGACACGTTGCCATACATCATACTGACGGGGGTTAATTCCATGAATGCATAAATATTATATATAATACAGAAATAGCCGACACGACTACAGGCACGCTTGCACCTTTTTGTGTTATCACAGAGAGTAAAGTACTGAATAAAAACGGAACCAGTTCAAATGTGAATGGTATCCAGCCAACCCCACTTGCTATACAGTGCTAAATAGGTGCAGTGGCAATATTCAAAGGGAATAAGCCAACCTTTCAAACATGAAAATCCGAGGATGAAGCGGTGCAAAAAAAACCTGAGCCTTTGGAGGTTTGTAGATTAAAGAGTCGTATGAGGCTGACTACTGTATTAGGCAGTAGATAGGCCTACATAACTTTAGTGTGGTGATGAGTTATGCTGTCATGTGTTTGTATCCACATGAAATACTAAAACATAGTTAATACAGTAGGCTACTGAATGTGACACGAAAATAATAATTATTTTGACCGGGGAAAATAATTATGGGCGGGTAGATTTTTTTAATCTACCAGCCAACTTTGCCAGATCACTCAAAACATTTATTTCAGACCCTGTGTATGTGTGTGTGTGCCCCACAAAGCAAGCTGTGGTCTGTGAGTTTCTGTTCCTCTAGTTTGACATACTGTATAGTTGCAGAAAGTCATAGAGTCACTTTAAATATTTGATTTTCATTATTATATGATATTATTTCTTATGTCTCAATCAAACAATATCATGAGGACAGTTCCTGCACCATATGTAGCTTTCAGAACTATTCTAGCAGGCTATTTAATCCAAGACAGAGAGCTGACACATTTCTTACTTGGCTCTTTAGCAAACTAAATAGAGCATATATGGGACTTGCTAGCAGGCGATTGTGTTCAAATGAAAAATGAAAGATGTCTGGCAGATCCTACACATACACTAAACATTTGGCTTTGCAAGACACATATCTGACACTGATCTTATCCCTCCGTGATAAGCGCTGGCTATGTAACAGGGAAACAATACACTGGTATTTTGGAATTGCTTTTGCCACTGGCCTGGTGTGTTCCACTTTTTCTAGGTAACTGCCACTGTTATTGTTTATTCCTTATCGCAGACAGTCCACACCAACTGTGTTTCAGACATGTGGAGAACAACATGTTCCAATTACGGTGTTATTATAGAGGGCGAGAGGAGCGCTGAAACAGATTTGGAAAGACAGGCAAAGGGGATACCCTGCACAAGAGACGACCGAGAGAGAACAGAGACATGGGGCTATCACTGTTGTGGATTATTTCTTAGTTGTTGATTTGCGTTTAGATCATGCAATTCATATAAAGTGCATCGGCAGTTCGAAAACGGTAGTGACATTTAACCACACCAAACATTATCACAACATCCCTTCCTGCGTGTTAGGTTTTTAAGGCCTTGCTTGCTATGCACATCCTTGTGCGTAATGCGATTGTCGTGTCTGTATCAACAATCACTAACTTCACGCTGATATCAGTATTATACTGTATATTTAGGATGCGTCTCTGTACTGTATATACTATATTAATGAGTAAAGATCAATTGAGTATTGGTACTGTGGGGGGTGGTCAGTGCATGCGGATGGTGGAAGGTTGCTATATTTGCATTCAGCTCCTATGGCGTGATGGAGGGGCGTGTTATGGACATGTAACCTTATTCCCATCGATTATGCTTGCCGTCCCAAGCCTCCGGCTGATTAGTGGGACCTTCTCAACACACAGCTCATCCATCCATGTTGAGTGAATTATCAGCTCATATATAGGTACTTCGCATCCAGACCCTTTCCCTCATCTCTCTGTGCCTTTCTCTCTCGCTGAACACATCAATTCTAACACACTCCAATCAATTGTGCACCTTTAACTAATCTAGATTGACATATTGGCCCCTACAGTGGAAATTATCTAAATCTTCCCAGTCTGTGCTGTTCCATGATCCACAAGGAACTCCATAGTAAAAGCCTATCCAGGTTTACTCAATCATCTCAGTTTGCCACACTTTTATATGGCCGTTATCAAAGAGTTTAATTCAAGAATGAAATGTGGGCTGTAAAAAATGTGACACACAATTGGACAAAATTATAAGATTTCACCATATTAAAGTATGGTGTTTTTTTTTACAGTACAGTGAGCATGTACTGCTATCATAAATTCCACTTTTATGACTCAGTCAGTCCTGTTATATTTTGGACATATTTGAGGCAAGGCTTTGCATATGTATTTTCCAGCCTCATATCCAGCCTCAATTTGTCTGGTCGAGATGTATTTCAGAGTGTCAGGCATTTTTAATCCCCAAAGACATGCCTGTTAGGATAATGGACTGTAAATTCCTCATAGCTGTGTGTGTGTGTGTGTTGGTATGTATGTACATGTGGAGGGCCTGTTGATAGACAATAAGCCTACTAAAATGGGGATGGGTGGCTGTAAAGACTGTAGCTTCTATTGCTCCCTCTGGTGGTCATCATGATCAACAGGATTTACATACAGTACATATTTATACATTTAATCACATAAAAAGGGCCCATGGTCGAGAGAAGTGTGGATTTGCAAATGTATGAATTCAAATACACACACGATCAATGACTCTCTAGTCAAGCTAAACACGTGATAGACAGATTTATAGGCTAGCATATGGTTTGACTACACCGCTGAGCTGTTTAAGTACCTTCCATGTTGAATTTGCCTGAGTGTTTTGTGTTTTTTTTTAGGAATATATGTTTTGCTAGTCCTGTGCATCTTAGTAAAAGCTGCATGCAAGCAGATCCCTTGTAACAATTATGCCCCCCCCCCCAAACTACAAGATACATGTATTTATTTGATGCTAAAGAACTCTGTCCATCTCTCTTCACTCATCATCCCTATATCCCTCCCTCCCTGCCTGTTTCTTCTTCCCTTTTTTCCCCCCTACTTCTATCATCCCTCCATTATTCTTCAGTGGGGCGACTTCTGATTGAGTTCAGTTCGCAAATGACGATGGAACGCGTTCAGAAAGAAAACCCCAATGTGACAGACGGGGGGCGCTACTCACCTCCCGACTGCCGGCCCAGATGGAAGGTCTGTGTGTGCCTGTCTACTGTACCATTAAATCAAGTATTGGGTTTGGATGTTCGAAGCAGTACATTTTCTACATTAGTTTGAGGTGATATTTTGTTATACCATGCATTGCTGTTTTTGAATGACTTCCATTTTAGCAGGGTATCTCATAATGAGTGATGGTCGGGTTAGAACAGTTTTTGCCGCATAGTTTACCTTGGGGTAAGGGATAAAAGTGTAAATCCCTTTAATACAAATTCCCACTCTAAACTAGACACAGAACCAGCAAGGCCTCGCAAGCAACAGACGTTTTATAAAGCTGAGTAATGTATAACGACTGAGGGATCAACCTTGTGTACACTGGCAGGCAGATTCAGGATTTGCCTGTGATGTCTGGTTATTAATGACGTGACTATTAAGCATCAAATGTAGCCACAGTCAAAAGATATTTGTATATTCACGGCCTGAATGCTTCAAAAATGAGAAGGAAACATTAAAGGGCAACTCTGAGACACAGTGAGGGTTTATCTTGTTCAGATAATTAAAGTATTCAAATGTTAAGTCCGTCTACACCCATACAGGTGTATTCATATGAATAAACCACTTTTAAGACAAATGGAAAATAAATATGGACTCACCTTTTTAGTCTGTGGTGAGTTGTGTGTACAGGCATATTGTATTTTAGACAATATTGCTATTGGCTGTTGTAGAAACAAGTCCTTCCCATGTCCCACCATAACTTCCTGTTCCAATAAAACAAAATCAAATCACATGCGACAATATTTCATTTTGCTCTGTGTAGATTATATTTTTTAATACAAGAATATAACCATCACGTTTCCTTATGTTCTGTAGGTGGCCATTATCATTCCATTCCGCCACAGGGACAACCACCTGAAATACTGGCTTCACTACCTACACCCCATACTCAGACGACAGAAGATTGACTACGGCATCTACATCATCAACCAGGTAGGTCCATCTTAAAGATCTGAACCTCTTGGTTTTCTAGAATGATCTCGATATACAGTAAAACTACAACAATATTTGCCATTTAATAACCTTAGATTTTAAAATAATTTGAATAGCTGTTTTTATGTCAGATTTTCAGCTCTCCATCCACTGTCCAATTATTAACTGGACATGGATATTCATTGTGTTAGGTTTACTGAGTTGTGAAAGAACTGTCCTTGAAGCTCAAATAAACCGCCTCATTTTCTGAGCTAGTTGTTGTTGAAAGACTGCAAGTTTTCTTCAGCATTTTGGGTGAGAAATATTCTGCTACATTATGGGTAATGAGTTCTTCTTACTGCCCGTCCTGTCCCCTATGGGCCTGGCGCAACCCCTTAATCACTCCCCCGTGGAACAGACCTTTGGTTCCGCCTGCCCTGCTGCGCTCCTCTCTTGATATGGCTGTGTTACGCTGCTTTACTCCCGCCTCACATTCCCCTCTCATTCTGGGTTACTAACTCAAACATGATCGCTGTGCATCTTAGACATGCACATCTCAAATGCAGGGCTACAATATACTTTCTCTTTATAGAACTTGGCCTTACAGGAAGATGGAACTGTTCATCTTCTTCTCTGTCCTTGTTATTGTTGTCAACACAGTTTGAAAATGCCTTACACTGTAAAATATAACATCAACAGAACAATGTAAACAAGGAGTCATTCTAATACACCATAAAACAGGTGGCAATTTTAATATGAAACCACAAGTACCCTTTCTCTTTTTTGACAAAGCAAAAATGCAATAATTAAATCAATGAGACACAGGGAATTTAGCCCAGCTTATCCTCAATGCGTTACTGTCCTGCACAAATCTAGCGCCCTCACTCTTGAGTAATACCACCTCACCATCTGTCATTACACGCTCATTCCGTTTTTCCAATGACAAAGCATTATTGGCTTACCAGCCATCACACGGGTTGCTGCATTTGTGCAGTGTTGCCTATCCTCATACTCAGTGATGGTGTCAGACAATCAGCAATCCTCAAATAAACTGTCCACATTTGCCCTGTAAGTTATATTGTGGACCTCCTTGGGGGAAGTGAAACATCCTCTTACAGTATGCTATCCTATCCTATTGTAACGTTCCATCTGTCCTGTGGTCCTAGTATTGTCAAGTTCAGTGTTTACCTTGTGTTTGAGGCCTGTTTCCCTGTCACTCCCTGCCCTGTGTTTCTAGTCTCGTTAGTTCCTCCTGTGTTGGGTTAATCATGTCTCATGTGTTGCACCTGTCCTTTGTTACCGTTATCCAATGGTCTGTCTTGTCTACGTGTATTAGCCCTAGCGATTTCACAGTCTGTTGTCGGTCTTTGTTGATGTAAGTACCTTTTCCTGTGTTCCTGTGTATAGTGCTGATTTAACATGTTGATTGCCCAATGCTGTCTCCCTGCCTCCCAACACACCTGATTAAAATGAATAGCTCATTATAATGACCCATTCATTTGAATCAGGTGTGTTGGAGCAGGGAGACATCTTAAACATGCAGGGCAGCGGCCCTCTAGGACCGTGATTGGGGAAACATTCTGTAAAACATCACCACATACAGTAATACTGGTGTCAAGCACTTCTATTCACCAGTTTACTCTTCCCTGAAAAGCTGACATCTCAAAAAAAATTGGTTTGTTGTTTCTTTATGTTTTATTTTCATACAGTTATTTTAGGAAGCAAATGCTCATCTCTTGTTTCTAACTGATTGGAATCAACATTGGAATCATCTTTGCAACTTTGGAATTAACGTCACTGCAAAAACTGGCTCTTCAAAAATAAGTAAAACAATTGTGAATACAAGGTCATATTTGCTCATAGGTAAATAAATCGGCCAATGGAACAAGTGAAAATTTGCTTGTAAGATTTCTTGAAATAAGACATATCTGTATAAAAGAGCTGTTGTTGGGTAAATGTGTAAAATTAAAAGTGTAGTTAGATATTTTTACTAGAAATTAGACAAATATACTTGTCAAGATTTAGATTTTTATTTAATTTTTCCACATGAAATGTAATTATTTTTCTTATTTTGCTGACTGAGGCAAATTGTCAAATATTTGCATCGACACCAACCAGCATAATTTAGAAATTATGATAATATGCACATAAAAATGTTACCTCCAACTATGACTACAGTTCTTTTCATTTTGTTGATCTTGTATACTTTCTTTTGCTTGTCAGATGCCTTGTTAATGTCCAAATTCTTATTCCTCCCCATCTGGGTTGGCCCTCTAGAACTGTCTCTAATGACACACTGGCACACGCTAGCAGAGGACAGACAGACAGCAAGACAGACATACCATAAGGATGGGCAGACAGGCAGACCCACACTAGACAAAAGCCAAGCTGGCATGCTGGTAAACAGACAGACACATTAAAACATGCATGAAGGCACACAAAGACAGCAAAGCAGGAAGACACACAAATAGGTCAGAGTCAAACGGGCAGACAGGCGGAAACAGAATGAACGAGACAGAAGTTTAGATTTTGACGAGGCGGAGGCCTGACTCATGCGAAGCGAAGGGCATTTAAACCTTTAAGACTCTCATCTTATTCTGAGACGATGTCGGAGAGCACTTTTCTACCGTGCTTGCTCAAGTGTTAAATGGGTGGAAGCCTTGAACCTTTTTTTACACAGCGCCATGAGAGTGTGTTTGTAGTGAGGCGGGGCTGATAATTCCCCCCGCCCCACCCCCCCACCCCCAGTCCTCTAGTCCTAACAGATAATGGCTGTCATGTCTTAGAGTCTAAACCGTGGTATTCTAGAGAGAAGGGTGCTTCTGACATAAAAGCATAGCTTTACTCAATCATTCACCCCAAACACACACACACAGTGTATACAGTATGCTTCAGTACAGACACACCACATTTTTGCTCCCATTGTGCTCTTGTCTCGGACCCTGTTTGAGCTGCCTCACTGTCAGCTCTCTGTTCTAAGTGGCACGGCTACAAGTACAGCTCAGCCCTTTGTTCTGCTAGTATCTTATTATGCCAGCCTGTGCCCATGCACCAAATGACCAAATGATATGCTGAAGCTGTGGTTTGGAACGAGAGAGGGAGAGGGGGGGGAGAGAGGGAGAGATTATGCCTGTCGCTATGATTATCATGTGAGCTCAAGGTCAAGTGTGAAGCGATGCCTGTCTGCGGTTATTGACTTACACCAGCTGGTCCTCCACAGGTATGACCTAAGCCTGACCTTGCTGGTCTTCTGCTGCACTGGTTTATTGTCCTCCGGTGTTTAGCTGTTTGTTAGACATCCACAATGGCATTGGTGAAAACATGTATTATAGTCTTGTGCACAAAGCAGGAATGAAAGGGGAAGTCAAAACAGATCAAATGTCGGAGGTGTCACACGTGTGATATTGTGTGATAAGCCACTTGATCAGTATGCCGAGTAGCAGTACACTCCTAACCTGACATGCCAGAGGAATTATTGTCACAAGTCCATCTGGGGAGCGTACATTGAAACTGTTTGAATGGCTGTACTTTCAAAAAAATACTTGGCAGTTGATCGGATGAACCATCTGGTTGTTTTCTCTGTCGACACCATGATCGGCACACCTAAACCACGCCCATATAGCTATAAACACAATGCTGATTGGAAAGTTAATTTGCTACTCGGACACATTCAAAATAATTCCAAGGCTTACACAGCTGTCTATTTACCCCAGAAATATATCGATCTGACTTTTGACAGTTGTCAAATGTAGGCTATTCATATCTACTTGGTTGCTTCATGTGGTCACAATAACCTGGAACATATGGAATACAGGGTTTATAGCCAAGGCTAATTTGCACCTGATTCTACATACAGTAGCCTCACTTAGGGCTAAGCGATATGGACCAAAAATTATATCCCAATATATTTAGGTTGAATACCGATACACATTATATATCGGTATTTTCAATTAAGTGGGCTAAATCTTCAGGCATATAGAAAAAAACAGGAAACCCGACGGAAATGTGACATTTTCTATTTTTAGCGCCATTAATTGACATATGTGAGCTTTCTCTGGTGTCTCCGCCCCTTTGACACTCTGAACGCACTAAGTGCAGGCATGGAGGGAAAATGTTATGAATAAATGCATAATATAACTGTCGATATAAACGATATTGTGAAATTTTATCTCTCTTTTGTTAAAATTCCGATATACCGATATATACCGGTATATCGCCCAGCCCTAGCCTCACTGTCCCACAACATGCATAATAGCTTAATGTTAATAGCTTACTACACTGTGAATGCAACACTGAATGCAACTATAACCCTGATGTTGCAACAAATAAGTGTCCTTGCGAATTATGGCAGGAAAATAACACTAACAAAAAGTATTAAATTACTGTGAGTTGTGTCAATAAATGTGTTTTTGCCTTAATTTTCTTCACTTCATTCTACACCAGAAAGCTTTGTTTACCTAATAAAATCACCAAACATGTATATTCAAACAGTGTCATGACTATTTACTTGACCTCAACTACATGTTCACTTGTCATAAATATGTCATAAAGCTTTATTACAATGGTTACAATTCGTTATTTTGGTTAATGTCAAGTTGTCGTGACAAAGACATTGACAGGTTATGTTGTCTTGGGTAAAGACTGTCGTGACAAAGACAATGACAGGTTATATCATCTTGGTTAATGTCAAGTTGTCATGACAAAGACCTATCCCAAACAATGTCAACTTGACATTAAACCTGACATTATTTGTCATAAACATTCAATAATGTTCATGACAGGTGTCGTGTCATGGTTATATCTTAGTGAACACAACTTCAAATGAATGTTACTACATTGGTTAAAGGAATCAGATGAATTAAATATAAGAGAAAATATAACCTTTTTGTTGCTATGACAGAACATCAGCACCATGCATATAGAGCTAATCTGACGGAGGAAGTGCATATTCCAGTAGCAGTTTAGTTATCAGTACATGTCTTTAATGGATGGTTATATCCCCTTGTGCCCACTAACTTCAGTGTAGGAATTACCAAGACTGAGTATAGCCTCGGATATACAGACCCTGCATGTATATTCACCAAACAACTACAGACTATTAGACAATGTTTGTTCGGTGGGATTGATATTGTATGAATTATCAATGTATCTATAAACACATTTATATTAACTGTGGCACCTTAACCTTTATATTCGGAATTCATAATTGGTATTCAGGTTACAGGCTTGCAAAGCCTTTTCAATTATCATATGCATTATTTAATTATCTTCAAGGCTACAGAAGCATAATGACCTGGAGCAGATATGATCGTCGGAACAAAGAACACTTTTATTCTCATTTTCCCATCTTCCCACCACGTTGAAGCACATTCCATATTTTACTGTACCACGAGTATGAAATAAATGTTTTGTGTGCAACTCGCTGTAGAATAGGTTATTGATCTGATGAGCAACAACTCTGTGTCCCCCTCTTCCCCCGCTTACCAGTAATAAAAAAAAACAATAATAAGTATTGCGTTCTTGCAATCCCCACAAACCCAATTTTTTAAACCCGATTCCAATCGGAATAATAGGGTCCATGTAAACACAGCTACTGAGGGTATCACGGTAGGCATAGGCATGGGGTTTCTATGTTATTATTTATACTGTATCACGCTCTCAAGTTCTTACTGTATCTTGTGATATTTTTGCAACCATTTGATTGTAAGACTAAATAATGATGTCATAACTACTCCCAGGGCGCCAGAGGATGTGATGTGTCAAGCTCAGCGATATGATGTGCAGGAAAGAGCATGTTATCTGACTAAATCACATTCAGTCCGGATATTCCTATGTGTTGATGCCAAGCATTAAGGTAGCCTTCGGCTGGAACAGATACAGATAATCTTATACGTGAAACATGGCATACATATATTGTAAAGCATTAAAGTATTAAAGTTGTGATAATGGACAGCAGTCTCTCTCTGTCTCTCTCTCTCTCTCTCTCTCTCTCTGCCACCTCTAGTTCATCTTTTGAGCTAACTGTAATGGATAGCTCAGCAGTATTAGTGATTACAAAGTAGGATACAAATCATTGTGGGATGAACACGCGCTTGTGAACTATAAGTCACATGAGTATAATACTGCCAAATAGAGCCTACTGTTGATTGCAATAGTGGGGGAAATAGCCTCAAATTGTTTTCCATTAATCCTAGTTTGTGTCTAATGGCTGTGGTGTGCCATTCCAAAGTTGATAAGCAAAGAATAACAGGAACAAATTCAATGGTCTCTATTATTAGAGAGCAGATTTTCTTATTTTCTTTCCGTAAATCTGTCCGTTCCTTGAAACCATTTTTGAATATTACATTTTTCAAAACTGAGCTCCTCTATTGTGCAACTCTGCTTGCCACATTACATGATTCAGGGGACCACAACTGAACCCATAGGACAAAGCTTAACATGAACGAGATACAGACGCAGCATGGGCTGCAGATTGGAAGCTGCCGGTCATCTTTCTTTGATGTTCAACTAATCATATTTTACCATCATAACATGACAGCCATTGATCAAAGACGGATTTCACATTACATGAGACCATAACACAAATGTGCATTCAATAAAGCTATACAGTACATCTAGGTAAGGAAAACTAGTATTTCAAAACAATGAGAAATATCATCATGGCTCCCCTTATAAACATTAGCGGGCCCCAAAGAAGCCATTTGTTGAGAACCACTGATTCCATCGATGGGAATGACTGACTGACTGACTGTCTTTCATGTCAGCAGCTCATCGTCTTTGAAAAAACATATTCTCAGTGTAAAAAACTAAACAAGCCTTGAGCGAGAGATGGATATTTAAACCCAGGAGGTATGAGAGGGGATAAAGCACAATATTAAATCTGTGAGAGAGAAAAAAACCTCTGTGTCAATAACATCCAGCGTGTCTCACAGAAAATACTGCATATTGATTGGGGAGGAAGGGATATGATATTGTTCTCAAGGTCTCCACTGGAAGCTTGCTGTCCTTCAGGACACCACAAAATATTAATATTTATTTGTATTTTTTATTTTTTTTTGTGAGATATGAAAAAAAGGCAGGCATCGTGATGGAATACGAGTGCATGTTATCAACATATCTGACAGGACTTCTGAATGGTGGCTTTCTTGTCCTTCTCTGCTTTATTCACAAATCATACTCAATTTACTCTCAATTTGATACATATGGACATGTGTTTTTTATAGACAGGCTAAGGAGGACATACATACATATTCTGCTCATAATCTACTCATTGTTAGAATATAGGAAGAGGGTGTAGTAACTTTTCATTTACATTACAAACATTATTTCTTCAGTCGTGGCTCGTGAACGGCCTCCTATCACTACCAAATGTTAGCTGCAGCACCCTGCCTGGTAGCCCCTGGTAAGTAGGCAGTGTGAACCCACATCAGATATACAGTACCAATTAGCCTGCATAATTGCCAATCTTTCCACACTGAGTGGGAGGCCTATATTATAATATAAGACAGCAGTGTTTTCCACCGATCTGAAATATACTTGTGGTGGTTGCCGGTGTGAATGGGGTTTGCTATGCGATAGATTGTGTTTGCCCACCCCGCACTCTATGTAATCTGCTCATGATGCGCTGCATTGATCGTGCAGTATAAACATATTATCCATGTAGGTCAATAGATCTTGACATACTATATCTATCAACAATTCAGTCAAGCAACAAAGTTATGATGACTACAAAAGTCAGATTGATGAAATGGTGCAGCAAGGGGCATAGATAATAACCAAGTAAAAAGTGCATCAAATAATTTCCTTATACGGTTCATTTGCAGTTCATTTTTTTCAACTGGCCAAGTGGGGCCAGTGGGTTTGAAATGTACTGTCCCTCCTCTAAGTGTTAGAACAAAACCAAAGTATTCTATTATTTAACATGTTTAACCCTTATTTATATGCATCCTGGATATTTTGCAGTGTTGAAGCAGTAATAAGTCACAAATTGAGCATTGTCATGTAGTCTACTTGTATTCAAGGAACTCTAAAAGTGGCTTTTTTCATGCTTGTAAAGAGCAGCTGTAATAAAAATAGGTCTAGTCACTTTATGACATTCACAATATTAAATGTAGATTTGAGCTACACTTAACAGGCTATCATATTGTGTTAATCAGAGAAGGTAGCAATACATTGTTATTTCTATGTAGGCAGGGGTAGACGAATATAAGAGTTTCCACTGGCCACCATGCCAGCTAATCTTGTGGCCAAAATTAAGAGATAGTGGCCACAATTTTGCATTCATTTTTACGAAGTAACAAAAAGTCCATCCATCCATCCATCCATCTTCATCCGCTTATCCGGAGTCGGGTCGCGGGGGCAGCAGCTTCAGCAAGGG
>JAODTR010071183.1:0-15729 GCA_025399935.1 Amblyopsis rosae | reverse complement strand
GACAACACAGCTCTCAGGATCATAGGGACACACAAACCTCTCCACCACGATAAGGTGATGGTTCCCGGAGAGGTAATCTATTTGTAATATTACAGTAAAAACAACATATCCAGTACAATAATATAAAAACTATTTAATACAAAATCCAGTGTAGTGCAAAGTGCAAGTAAATGCAAGTATTTCAGTACTTGAGCATGGAAGCAATTTCAAAATAATAAACAGTGTAACAGAAAGTCATTATTTCCATAAAAGATTTAAATCCCAAAAACAAACATGTCATTCAACTGATACAAGAGACATGTCTGTTTTGGTCTCTCCAGCATTCAGAAACATTTTACACACACAAATGTGTATTTTCCAGCATTGTTTCTCAGCATTCAACTCAACTGACTCTAAGGTTAAACATTTTATATATTTAAGATAGAATTGCATGGTATACAACATTTAAAAGAGCATTAACAGAACAATTTCCATGTATGCGTTTCATTTAAAACATTTACATAAAAAATGTAGATTTTGAAAAACTGCCAGTGATGCAAAAACACAATCATGTTATTGATCACATAATTTATCATTATAATATTAAAGCAATGCCAACCACTTGGATAACCTGGACCTTGAAACCAGGTCTATTATCAATGAACAATAAATTAATATTAGTAAAAATATTTCAACCTATTTGATTTAATTCCTTTGGTTTCTTCCTACTGTGCCTTTTACGTATCTTGATAATCCACTTCACACTGAGTTTAGCAAAATTAGCAGCCTTGAAGAGAGCCATGAAAACACCACAAAGAATGGCAATCGAGTTCCAGGCATTTGCCGTCACTATCTGTGTTGAAAACAATGAAGAAGAGGGTTACCACTGAAGCATCTGAAGACTTGGACTAGGAAGTGTTGGTGTGACCTTACCAGTCTGATTTGTTGCACGAAAGGATCCCGCCATTCAAACACAACAAAGAAAAGTTGTTTGGTTCTCTCTTCTTCAGGTCTTTTGTCATTGAATTTCACAACACCTGACTATAAACAATAGTTATGAGCTATAGGATAAGCCTATCATAAAGGCCATTATATGGGAGGTCAAACTTTGAATACTAAAACAAAACAATAATACCTCTTGCCGAAATTCCACAGCTTCATTGTTTTTCCCAGATGTTTTCACTAAAGACATCTTGACCCAGGTTCTAAATCCTCCAGAGAACGTCCATGTAGAGTAATTCCTTTCACAGTCCATCATGAATTTTGATTTATTTGCACTAGAATATCAGACAGGATAGCTGACACAAATGCCTTAATGCTTACTGTTATTAACTGCATGCTCCTAGTAAAATAGCATACAACAGTATATTGTACACCACACAGACATGCTTTCCCAAATTGTTTTTGCATTCATATCAGTACAGAACATGTAATGAAAATTGTTCATTGTTTTAATGAAAATATTAAATGCTTTCAGTTTCTAGTATACCACATATATGCAATTCACACTGATGAAAATATCCACTAATACCTGTCAGTCAAATCGCTGTACTTGGCAAAGAGCATGTAGGCAATGGCACTAAAGTCCTCTTCGGTTTCATTCTGACTGAACTGCATGAAGATCAACTCTTTGTTTCTGACATCAGACGGGCCTCGGACCACCAGGGCGTGCTTCTGCAATAAAAAAGTTACATCATGGAGTGAGCATGACAGAGAACGTGATAAAACAGACACTTAGATCTGCTGGGTAATATCGCAACAAAACAAAAACTCCTTTTGCAGCACAGGGTGCGCTAAACTGACAATTAAACCACCCCAGGAGGTGTGACATTAACAGGTGTGTGTTGATAAGAATCTGTCTCAACATCAGGTCAGCGAAAATGAAATCCTGACCCTACTGTTGTACCTAATTAACAACTCATAACAAATCATCTCTTGCCCATACGCTGTGATGCATTAAAATCAAATAATAGTGTGTGTATTGTCGCAATGGTGGTACTTTTCCTGAAAAGAGTGTGTCTTTAAATTATGTAAGCCTGTTTCCGCCACATAAAAAAAAGGTTTGCCTAATTGCGACTTTAGGCCCTATCTTACACCCGGTGCAATTCGGTGCAAAGCGGTAACGCAAGTGTCTTTGCTAGTTTCAGACCAATGCACTTGTCATTTTCCCATCCTGCGCCCACGTTGTCTAAATAGCAAATGCACTTGCGCCCATTTGAGCGCCGGTGGGTCTGTTGGTCTCAACATGAGGTGCGGTCTTGCGCATTGCTGGTGCATTGTTATCTTGAGGCAGCGGAAATTGATTGCGCGATTGACCAGCAAAAACCTGGTCTAAACATGGTGTACACTAGGGGTGTAGCCAGAACTGTTTTACTGGGGTGGCCAGCTAGGTCCAGTCATTATATTGGGGTGGTACTTGGCAGATTATGACAAAAGCTACATAAAATATTTAAAAAATTATAGTAGCCTATTTACGTCAATAGGCATCCCTGCATTATTGGGATTATTATATTCAAAAGGCTACAGGTTTATTCACCTGTTGCCATCTTTTTGTAAACAAGTATATTTGAGGCTATGTCCAAAAATTAAGAATACTGACAATGACGTGTATTCACTATAGTAAATATATTTACTATGGTAAATTGTGTACATTGTTCATGATGAGGCCACATTCTATTCCTGCTTGACTCTACACAGAAAGCCTAGTGGAGCAATACCTATTTCAATGGGTTGAGATCTAGAACTCTGTACCATATATCGGCAGCAATGCAGCTTGCGTCTCATCAATGAAACTACACACAAACCAACTTGTTCTATGAATCCAAACACAAGCGTCCTTCATCATCAGACCTCACGTCACAAGCTCCTATTTCATACTCATGGCGAAGTCAAACTGTGTGAGGTCAGGATGGTATAACAAAGAACATAATCACAAATGAAATCATACATTCATTTAACACTGAAGTGGAGATGGACAGATATTGGCAATTCATCTCTACAGCCTATGCATCGCAGCATCACATTATAAAGTTATAAAGCACTAAACTACTGTATATGATCGTAATTGTAACTAGTCTGCAACTGTAATAAACCATTCAAAGCAACATAGTAGGGGAACCCATTGCTTCCAGGACATTAAGCTACAACCAATATAACAAGCATTGTAAGAAATGTAAAATAGACTCACCAGTGACATCCATTATTTTAAAAATAAATATCCACAATGATCTTTCATTGAGATAATGTGTTAAAAGCTTAGGCCTATAACTGTCGACTTCATTCATAATTGCCTTGATGTCTAACATAACTGTGATTACTGTGTGATTACAATGACTAGCTGCATATACTGTATTCTACTAGTAACGTCTTCATGCATGCACGCTGTCTCACTTTGACAATCCTGGTATAATTATTTGATTCGCTGGAAAGAAACTTTTTTATATGTCTTGCTTGAGTATTAACCAAGACTAGCCTACAACTGCACATGACAAAAGGGTGATTCTCCTTGGATTTCCTTGTTGTACGCACAGCGAAAGGCAGTCTTTTATACATACCATTTTGTTTCGGCAGATTGTCTCCTATGATACGTGTTGGTGTAAAGGGGAATTCACACTACTGCCGGCAATAGCTGCGCCCACCATGGCGGCAAGCGGTAGGTTGAACCCACTTTTGCTCTTATCTCCGCGGCACAAAATTCCGCGGAGGTACGCGCTAAAGTGGGTGGGAGACGATAAACATTGTTATGTGCGATATGCAGTTAGCACTTTGTTTAAGCTTTGTTTAATAAAGATTAGCAGCGAGGAAAAAGAGGACATGAGGAAATAATAGGCTATGTTTATACATGCATGTTTATTATGGGTGCATGCTATCAAAAGAACTCGGGAGCAGACGGCTTCTATTTTCTTCCCGATCAACTGCCTCATTGCTGCGCTGAGTGCACTGTCCACCGGCTAGGCTGCATGAAGCCCAGCTAACATAATGCTTTTAGTTTTCTAGCGTTACAAGCATACAAAAAATATATCTATTATATATGTTGGTGTAAGTAAGAGATTAGCTGGAAATAAATATTTTTATCTGCTTTTTTAGAAACGTTTATACTCATTTTGTGTTCTAATTCAGATGCATTTAAGACATGGTACTTCCGTATTTTAGCTTTGCGTCAATCGCATTCGCAGTCAATGTAACGTTTAGCGATGACAAGGAAGTGTGATAAACATAACAGTGGTTTTAATCTTACAGAAATCAACACATACAATAACCCACGAGGGGAAAACAACCAAACAAACACAAAATACTCGTGGGTGATTAACAAACACAAAACAGGTGCAGGGACAGGGAGGGGAAGGGCTGCCACGACGCCTTGGGCGGTGGTTAGCGAACCGACGTGGCAGCGCGCCGGTGGAGAGAGAGCCTGGACACAACCCCGGACCTAGGTGTGAAGCAGAAGCATAACGCCGTAGCTGACGCCATAGGCAAGACGTAAATTCGACCCAGAAGCATAAATAGTCCTTTAGCCCTGTGTTTGGAGTTACCTTTGTCTGTAAAGATCTCAGCGAAAACTATGGACCAGGCTACTATGAAGATGACAAACACGTGATCAATGTATTCAATGCATTGGCCTGAGAGACATGCATGCATAAACATTGCAGAAAAATATTGGCTACATGGGTTGGATTTAAAAGCATAGTAATTTCTTAATGTAAAATGTCAGTAGCATATTATACATAGGCTAGTATGCTATGTGACTCATGAGGGGGGCCAGTGGGGTGGCCAATGATTGTATTGGGGTGGCACTGGCCACCCCTGGCCCCCACTTGGCTACACCCCTGGTGTACACTGCTTGTTACACATACAGGGGATGTGCAGGGGCGCACAAATATGCAAAGAATAAAAAATGATTAAAGTACAATGTGACATTTCATTAGTGTGTAACCACTTCCTATATTTTAGGAATCTCACTATTGCGCTCCAGCGCTGTCACAAACCCCGCTGGTATATTATCAATCCGCCTTTGATACAAGCATGCCTTGATTGAAGGGAATGGGTGATGAGACTCGGATTGGTTTATCGTGTGTTACGCCCCAAAACACACCCATTAATAATTAAGAGAGTAAGTCCAACCCTTTTGAACCATGCGCCCGGCGCCCTGACCGTTTATCTGTTGTTAAAATAGCAAACGTGGATCTGGACACGCCCTAAATCCAATTTGCGCCTTTCGCATTAGACCGTGCGCTTAGATTGTTAAAATAGGGCCCATTACCTCACCATTTTGACTATATTTCTCAAATTATTATTTCTCAGAATTCCAACTTTAAATCTAACAATTGCAAAGTTTTTTCTTTAAATTCAAACTTTTTCTTTTTTTTTAAACAGGCAGTATCTCTTAGCCTCGCAAGATCAGGATGGTCTCTACGATTCAATTTGCTTCAATATGATTTCCGCAAGAATTAGTCTGGAGAGCTAGAGAGTCTGGAGAGCTTCAAATCCTTGCCACTTGATTCTGAGTAACAACTGAACTTACCAATCAGTGTCGCACTGATAGATTTAGGTGTAATGACAGCGAAAGCTATTTCAAAACAACAGACACACTGAGTCTAACGAGGACAATGTTAAAATACAAATACACATTTAAAACAAATTCATCACAAATCTTGAAATCTCACTGGAAACCATCTGGAACTCCAGGAAAGGGTGATGAAGTAGATAGGTATATGTGGGCACTGCGCAGACTCACTTGAGACAACATGCAAATCGGCATGTTGGCATCCATATTAAATGTATATACACAAGTTGTAACAAAACACTAATTCGGCCCAGGTACGTATGTACACAAGTAAATAATACAGAAATGTTCAATCAAATATGAGGTTTATATAAATGTGTACTATGCCACTAAACAAACACACCCCCCAAAAAAGTAATTTTGTGTACTGTATCTCTGACCTTTGTTTGATTTGTGAAGGGACCTATATAGGTAACCTCCTCAATCATACAATCTCCTTGTTGAGGCTTTCCTGGTTCCACTAAAGGTGGGATATAGTTATGGTAGTGGTGCTGGCAACTCAACAGCTGAGCTTTTCCAGGGTACAGAGTAATACCTGTTATGTAATATGAACAAAGCAACATTAATAAGCATATTCAAAGCCACAACACAAATACATTTCTATATAGCCTACTTTTCACTCAATTTGTCCATGGGTATTCTACACATATATAATGTAAACACAATATTATACAACATTTTAAGAGTAGCCTAACCTTACTTATAATTTTGCTTCTTAAAATGTTTACAAACCTGGTGGTGAAAATGTATCAACCTCTTTGTAGGTGACAGACATGACAGGGTGGGTGAGCTTCTCCAAGAAGTCAGTTATGGTTTGGTAGGCCAGGAAGCCAGCCACTGTGGTCAGCAGCAGGTAAATGAAGATGAGAACCACAGTGAACACGTTCTTCAGGCAGGCTTTATTGAGTCTCATCGAGGGATTGCTTCCTCTCACGTCTTCCTCTACAATGAATAAAGTGAAAAGAATAATGTTCAAGGGGTAGTAGGCTAATAACTACCACTTTAACATTTTTCTCATTCCCCCCCCCAGAACTGACGTTAACCTAGTAGAATATCCTATCACTTAACTTAAAAACAGGCAAGGCAACTGGTGCAAACATTGTAGTAAAGAGAAAAATTCCTGTACCATTTTGTGAGATGCTATCATTGGACTCTTCTGGTTCCAGGTCATCTGTAGCTTCTTGGAAAAAATCTGGAGACTGTGCGTCACCGTCGTCATCATCAAACTGTTGATTGTTTTATTTGTAAATTAGTGCTATTAGTGCTATAACTTTTTAGCGAATTCAGTAACATTATTATAACGCCTTTTAATGTAAAAATGTAAGTAATTTATAAAAGCCGTTTATTATGATTTATGCTAATTAGAAATAATGACAGTTTCGTAATAAAACGTATTATAGAGCAACAGCGATAGGCATTCCCACACGAGGATAGCCTACATTATTTCAAATGTGGTGTCCAGGGCGCACAGCAAACCATACAACTAGCATAACTATGGCGCAAACATGCTGTATACTAGCCTTTTGACAGCGCTAACTTAAGGTACCGTACCTCTTGATATGGTCGAGCTTCTTTTTTAAGCATCCCGTCGTTCCCGACCCACGCCTGCCAATGAAATCACTCCGTTTTTGTGCGATAGCCTACGCTATTCGTGTGAAATGTTACTGTAGACTAAGTCAAAGTTTAGTATTCATGATAGAAAAATACATTTTCCCTCGCCTCTTTAAGGTCTGTTTTCTAAGCAAGCCAGACTGGAGAAACACTGTGGTTTGGAAATGACGACAGGCCCAATTTGCCCCCATCTCGTGACTTGTGAGTCGGCTAGTGGGCTGAGTCCAAATAGGCCATGTCGAGTATCCTTATATACTCAACTGCATCCTACACACATTTCCCACAAGAAATATCGATATATTTGGATGTTGCACCTGCATTACATATTGCATTTGCTGCAAGTGAATATTTAAAGGGTAGCATCACTAGCTTATTTATATTTTGTATGGAGGGTAGGCTATCAGTGAAAATAACGAACATTGTGTGTGTGTGTGTGTGTGTGTGTGTGTGCAACGGGTCAAATGTGCGTGTCGAGCATGTGTGCGTGTGTGTGTGTGTGTGTGTATATCGTTATATATATAATATATATATATTTATATATAATTTTTCGCAGCTGCAAAAAAAATGCAACTGCGAAAAAAGTTTTTCTGGGAGAATACTGTAGATCTTAACCGCCACTCAAAACCAGGCAAGTAATGTAACTTTATCATGGTCCACATGTTGTAGGCGGGGACACCAAATACGCTACAGGCGGCGCCTTTGCTCACCCTAGCAATGTATTTCCGCATGGGTCTGACCATAGACGGTAAACGCAGCTCCCCAATTCTGCCATGGCAACGGCGCAACTTTTACTTATGTTTGCTCTTTCTTCGACCATAGCTGATGATCTTAAAGTAACTCATAAACCTGCCACAAAACCTGTCAGATTATTTACCGAGGATGAGCTGAAAACATACGATGGGAGTGAGGTGAGTGCGAGATCAATGCAACGGGTCAATGTGCGTGTCGTGCAAGTGTGAGTGTGTGGGTGCGTGTGTAGTGGGTGGGTTCCGTGGGAGCCTCCGGTTTTTGATAATGGTTTTCCTCTATCCCACGTTTTAGGAGGGGCAGCCCATTTTTATGGCAATAAAAGGAGTTGTGTTTGACGTTACTAAGGGAAAAGGTAGGCCTAAAGAATGGGCTACTGTAGGCTACAGTTGGTTTCTCATGGAGGATTTCAATTTAAACATCAAAATGTATTTTGTAATTTGTTTCTTGCAGAGTTCTATGGGAAAAATGCACCATACAATGTCTTGGTTGGTATAGACTCTTCCAGGGCTGTGGCCAAGATGTCCCTTGATCCTGCTGATATGACATCTGACACTGTGAGTTGGTTAATAAACAGGCCAGAACAAAAACTTGAATTAATAGTCTGCTTTGTCTATTCCTTTGTGAGGAGAAAAAAAGAAACAGGTACTATGCATAGAGGTAGGCCTACCACTATTTACTCCACAGCACTACACCAATCTAAATCACTCAACTTCTTGAAGCTATTTCAGGCAAATAGGCCTACAAGATTCATCCATCCATCTCCTCTGATGAGGCTACTCTGATACTATCATTCATTCCCTTTACTGTAATAACCTATAAAATAAGCAATTTACATTATTATTTTGCTTGTCAGAAATCATAAAAGCAATCCATGCAGTACATATAATAAGAGTTCCATTTTTCATTGTTGACAGGCTGGACTCACTGCAGAGGAGCTTGAGGTGCTGGAACGTGTATTTGAAGGCACGTACAAAAGAAAATATCCTATTGTTGGCTACACAGCCTCTCGTATCCTAAATGAAGACGGAAGTCCCAATAAAGATTTTAAACCAGAGGACCAGCCTAATTTTCAAATCAAAGATGAATTTTAATCTCTTTAAAGGACAGTCCATTTGATTTCACTGATTAGGGATTTTTACTGAACACATTTAGTTCAGAATCTCTATTACAAATATTTTATTTGGTAAGTGCATCAGATGTGTTGTTGAAAGCAATACTAATGATATAGTGCGATAGGCCTATGTCTAATGTATGGCACAGTGATTACACAAGGAGTCAGTGAGTACAACTACTTTTTTTATTTTAAGACTGTAGTGGCCGACTGGCTGTGAAGCAAGGTTATTATTGTGAAAATACGGTATAATAATTGATTCCTTTTAAAAGCTGGGTATTGCTCAACATTTTGCTCATAGTTGATAGAAGTATACAATTATAGTTTTTGAATTCTTGACATCTTAAGCATATGGACAAATTATGTTGCCATGTTATTGCAAATCAGTATAAAATTAATATTACCTCAGAGACAGAATACTGTCAGTGCATTTGTGTTCATCAATAAACTGTCTCAAACCTCTGACTGTCTGTAATAATTTATCATTACATTATGTCCCATTGTGTAGCATTTGTTATCAAAGGTCATGGTGCAGATGGGTGGAACTATGATATGTGTCCGTGTCATGAGCAGTCATGGAGTGAAGCTGTCAATATGAATCTGATAGTGTAGTTAACTGTACCACGTCAGTGGAAGTGATCTGTCGCTCGGTTCAAAGGACGCTGGCCCTGCCCTTGTGAGTTCCAGAGAGTGCAGGAGCTGTGTTCTTTATCAGGTGGGGTTTCGCTGGTTGTAGGTCACTGCACACGGAGTCAGGTGGGAGAAGGCATTCTTTTGTTGGAGCTGCTACACCACTCTGCCAAGATGCCCAAAACGGTACCAATATTATGCTTTTGATATGATTATGTGACAGGATTTATTGTGATAGCAGATGTTTAACCAGTTACGAGCTGTGAGGTTCAAAAACTTAAATAAAACTGAAGTCAGGCACTGAAATGAGATCCTAAATATACCTCGGAAAATGTTTTAAAATGTGAAGATTAAAGATGTTTAGCAGTAACACTGCACAAACTATATATAGTAACACTATATATTTGACGGGCTTTCATACATATTTCTATGCATTTATTGTTATTTGCTGAATTGCATTTTAGCTTGCATTTAGTTTTGTTTTTTTACTTGTGAAACATTTTCAAGGGGCACCTATAACCTCCTTGGAATACTCATTAACCATGCATGCAAGTAGAGTTTGACCTCTTTTTTTTAAACCTAGTCTAATTATGTTTCATGGCTTCATCTTCATGTCATATTGGCATCTGACCACTTTGTGTTGTAGCCAATAGATAGGCGTGCTAAGGCGTGCATGTATAACATTAAGAAAGTGGGCAGAGCGCATCATAAGTAAAATATATCTGAAACCTAACCTGCTTAACAGTTTATTATTGACAGAGTAACATTCCTTCATGGGTCACTAGCATTAAGAAATGGGCTTTTAAATTGAAAAATCATAACACAAATTCTTGTGCATAATCACAGAGTGCATAAAACATTGTTCAGGTTTCAGTTTTTGCTGCCCACATTTGTCTGCTTATCTTTACAACCCGTAGGTGTGTGTGTGCCTCCATAAAAGTTGTGTAATTTCTATAATCCGGTATGCCTATGTCTTTTAAATCTTCTTTAATAGTTGGGTGGGCTAGGTACTGATTATAAATGCTTTTCCTTTTGGATTATTATGGGAATGGTTTAAGGTTGCTATGAATATAAATACAGTTAATTGCAAATGAATACTAACCATAGTGGAATCTAACAGGCAATTTATCAAGCACAGACTATCATAATGTTTTTAATCTGCTTTTGTACAACCTTGTAGCACCTTGCAAGGTTAGTACAAAGTCTAATGAGATAACAGGCAATTAGAGTTTATGAACAATCCACTGCTTAACATTTAGCACAAATTACATCAAGTGTTTAAAAAGTTCCTAAATAATAATTTAATATGGTTTTGTATAATACTATTATATAACATAATAATAATAACCAAATTAATAATTACAATGTATTAGTTCAGTGTGAGACTGAGAATCTTAATACAATTTCATTAATGTCTGAACTGAAAAAGGAACACAAGTGGCTTGAAGCTAATAGTTTCTTGTGTGATTAAACATGATGTTGACCCTGCAGATAAATGTCCGGGTTACCACCATGGATGCAGAGCTGGAGTTTTCCTTCCACCCAAACACCACAGGACAACAGCTGTTTGACCAGGTTGGTATATCACAGTACACAGTGCACCTGAGCAATTAGGCTGATGACAACACCATGCACATGACTCATTTTAAAGGGACAAGCTTCAATCTGTGTCTACTGGTGCGTTCAGTGGACTGAACGTTTGTTACATTCAATAATATGTTTTTTTACTGAATGACATGTTTCCTTCAAAATGTTTGCAACGTTCGTTTAATGGGTATGGTGTGTAGCTTAGTGACGTGTATTAAACCAGAAGCTGTATATTTGGAAGGTGTGTTATGCATATTTGTCAGCAACATCACTGATGTACCAAATGTCACTTTCATTACCAGCTTTCTTTCATGTTAAATATACGCTGTTTCATTCTGAAACGAAATGCATTCAACTGTAAATCAGAATATATTGACAAATCATTGTGGACCTAATGTGGGAGAGGCATGAGAACAACTGTGGTTGTATCTATCATCTTGTGCATGTGCGTGTGTTGAGTTGAAACAACAATATACAGCAGTAAAGTACGGCAAGCACAATAAGTGATTGCTTGTTGTTGGTAGTTCTATGAATGTTCTTCAACCCACAGCTAAGCCTTGTTTTGTAACTTGCCATTCAACGTTGTGCGCATTAATTGAACGTAACTTAATCGTTACGCATCATGAAGGCGGCCTGTATTTCTCTCATGCATCTCCCACACCTAAACCCTCTCTCCCCTACTCATACAGCTCTCAGGAGGCCGTTCTCAGCCATCCACCATGTAGCCTACACTTGTGTTTCAAACATCAGGGTGCTATAATGCAGTGCTTTAAAGTGTGCTTTAATGTAGTCACAGAAATCTCAGCTACCACTATTCTGTGTGCTGCAGTGTTAATGGTGTGGCACATGCTGGTAGTGTTTTGTTTGTGCTATAATTTCTGTACTCTGTTATTAATCTGACCTATCTGTTCCTTCTCCCCCGGCTCTTCAAGGTGGTGAAAACCATCGGTCTGCGTGAGGTCTGGTATTTTGGCCTGCAGTTTCTGGACAACAAAAGGACCCTAACATGGCTGAAATTTGATAAAAAGGTAACATTTGGAATACATTCACTGCACACGATATTAACAAATGGAGGCTTTGTTCTTGAACCTGTTTCAGCCATACTTTTGGTGGATTTTGGCAATAACACCAACATTCCAAATACATACAGTAATATATCAGAAATATATAATTTATGTTCGTCTCCTTTCTTCTTGCCTCTTCTCTCTTCTACAGGTGGTAGCCCAGGACGTCAAGAAGGATAACACCTTGCAGTTTAAGTTCCGGGCCAAGTTCTACCCCGAGGATGTGACTGAGGAGCTGATCCAGGATATCACCCAGAAGCTCTTCTTCCTGCAAGTGAAGGAGAGAATTCTGGGGGACGAAGTCTACTGTCCTCCTGAAACCGCTGTGCTGCTGGCCTCCTATGCTGTCCAGGCCAAGTTTGGGGACTACAATAAGTTGGTTCACAAGCCAGGTTACCTGACCTCTGAGCGCCTGCTGCCCAAGAGGTGAGTGAGGGGTTCTAGTGGTAAGGGTGGGCATCTCTCACTCGAAAGGTTGTGGCTTTGATCCCCAGAGGCGTACCTCTAAGCATCATTCATCAAGATGCCTAACCCGTACCTTGTCCTTAATACATGTCACTCTAGTCATTTCGATTAAAACATCTGCTAAATGGCCTAATTGTAATACATTTTACTAACCCTCTTCTTATATCCAAGGTGGGCAGGCATCCACACGTGTGGGTTGAACACTGCTCGCTTGCCCTTGAGCAAGCCATTGAGCTTCATATTCTTAATCGTTGCTGCACTGCTAGTGTCTCTCCTTTGTGTGAGAAAAGAAGACCTATGTGTCCGTCAATGTAGGCTAACACATTAGTGTTATCTAACTTAATAACAGAAATTAAATGTCATGTTAAATGTCATGTTTTTAGCACAGATGGCTACAGAATCATCCCGTTGCAATGGGAAAACTTCCAGCTTAATGGATACTGTACCAGTCATACAATGCAAGCTGTTAGTCGCTCAATTGTTTACCCTTGTTTGTTCTGCTGCACAGTGGCAAAGCCTGACAGACTGTACAGTAGCTGCAATAATAGATAGTGAATGGCACCTTATAACCTTCGTGTCCCCTCAGAGTGCAGGAACAACATAAGCTCTCCAAGGAACAGTGGGAGGATCGTATCCAGGTTTGGCATGAGGAGCACAGGGCCACGCTAAAGTGAGTACGGGCTGATCAAGTAAAAAGAAACCTATTCCTGTGTAATCTACGTCGAGTGATCTTACTGGCGTCCACATCACACACAATATACTGTAGGCTACACATAAGCCACAACAGCCTTTTGTCTGCCATGATGCCTTGCATCCACAATGTAACAGTTTAAACCTTAATTATTTATTTAATTGGTCACAGTATATGTACGATTCAGAGAAGCAGATTGTTTCATGAATGGGTTAACATATGTTTCCTTTGTACTGAATTGTCATGCACAGGGAAGATTCCATTGTGGAGTACCTGAAGATTGCCCAGGACCTAGAGATGTACGGGGTCAACTACTTTGAAATCAAGAACAGGAAGGGGACAGACTTGTGGCTGGGTGTGGATGCTCTGGGCCTGAACATCTATGAGAATGACGACAAGTAATGACGACAGTCTAAAACTGACATTATAGCTAATGTGATCTGATCTGTTCTTCTAAAGAAGCATGGGACCATTTAGCAGATGAGTCACATCACATCACAATACACTACAAAATTCTACTATTTATTCAATCTGTCATATTTTATATGTTTGTTGCTGCATTTGATTCCCACCAGTTTACGGGTAGGTAGTATTGGTGGGAAACAATTATATCAGTAACCAATTTGTCTAATGTTCTCTTGAGCCTGGGAGCACCAAATCTAGTACTAATATAGTTAATAGTTTACTATAAAAACCCCTATGCATCTTTAATCTATTTTGAAGGTTATTATATTTTTCCCCTCTGCCTCTGGCACAGTTAAATACAGGTCATACACACCTCCCTATCAGTCCACGTCCTCTACCAGGATCCTAACTGTGTGTAATTTAAACATTAATAAGATCTCACTACAAACTCAGTCGACAGACTAGCAGTCATTGACCCCTTCATACGCCATGCCTGTCTCCTGTGTGCTAGCATGTTTCACTGCTTGCCAGCTATTTTTGAGAGGCCATTGACCTAATTCCCTTGATTTCACTCAAAAGTGCCACGTGTGTCAATAGGCAAAACACTCACATTGGATCTGTTGTTACGCTGTGACAACAACATCGTTTTGTAGACGTGCTTAGCAAATAAACTAGTGCCAATTCCAATGAGTGCAAATGTTTAGCTCGTCAATAAGATGTTGACTGCTCTCTTTCAGACTGACCCCAAAGGTTGGATTTCCCTGGAGTGAAATTAGGAACATTTCTTTTAATGACAAGAAGTTCATCATAAAACCTATTGACAAGAAAGCGCCTGTAAGTTCTTTAAAGTTTCATTACTGCAACTGACATGCACACATACACACACATTGTGTGTAAAAGGGTGGAGCTAGTGGAGAAAACAAACAAGGGTGTTGGGTGTTGGACTCCCAGCCAGAAGGTCGTGGGTTTGAACCCAGGTGTTGACCTACCTGTAAGCATCCTTGAGCAAGATGCCTAATCCCTAACTGCTCCCGGTGGTTGGTCGCACCTTGCATGGCAGCACTCACCATCGGTGTGTGAATGGGCGAATGTGAGGCAAAATACTGTAAAGCGCTATATAAATGCAGACCTTTAAACAAAAGTGATTAAATCAGTGTGACGTGTCATATGCCAACAGTTTATGGACAACTTTATTGACACTTCACAAAGACAGCCCCTTCTAACTTAACCCACGTGTTTGTGTTGTAGGACTTTATTTTCTACGCTCCCCAGCTGCGCATCACCAAATGCATCCTGCAGCTGTGCATGGGGAACCATGAGCTGTACATGCGCCGGCGGAAGACTGACAGCATCGAGGTGCAGCAG
This sequence comes from Amblyopsis rosae, assembly GCA_025399935.1. Lineage (NCBI taxonomy): Eukaryota > Metazoa > Chordata > Actinopteri > Percopsiformes > Amblyopsidae > Amblyopsis > Amblyopsis rosae. The sequence continues at coordinate 508 of JAODTR010071183.1, read as the reverse complement.
ATGAAGGCCCAGGCCAAAGAGGAGAAGAAACAGAAGCAGATGGAAAGGTGAAGACACGATGTTCTTCTGTGTTCTTATAGTCACCTGTTACCACTAACAGTGCTTAAGGATGTAAGCTCATCCCAGTCACTTGTTCTCCTCCAGGGATCAGCTGGAGGAGGAGAAGAGGAGGCGAGAGGCCATGCAGAAGGAGAAGGAGCAGATGGAGAGAGAAAAGGTGCAGATGATGATGAGGCTCCAGCAGTTTGAAGAGACAACCAAAAGAGCAGAGAGAGGTACACACACACACACACACAACCACGCGCGCATACACACACACACACACACACACACACACAGACACACCTTATCACCAGTGGGGTCGGGTTTGCAAATTACTATTGTATCATCCATCCATCCATCCATCCATATCCTCGAACTGCAACCCCTCCCCACCACGACTACGCCTCGATATCCTGTCCATGAATATCACAAACAGGACTGGTGATAAAGCGCAGCCCTGGCGGAG
>JAODTR010071162.1:0-15732 GCA_025399935.1 Amblyopsis rosae | reverse complement strand
AGCAACTGCCATGTGATTGTTGATTAGATAATTGCATTAATGTGAAATTGAACAGGTGTTCCTAATAATCCTTTAGGCGAGTGTATAGCACAGTGTCGTATATTTTGTGAAAATATTAATCGTCTAAATTAGGCTATATTAAAAATAGACTATATTTCCCTTTCTCTCCATAATAAAAATAGTGCGGTATAGGCCAGATAGCATATGGGTGACTGAATTGAATTAATTTATTGAGGATTACACTAAATTAATTAAATTCTTCATAATGTCTTTAATTCTTGGCATAGGTTTACTGTAGGGCAGGGTACTGTGAGTATTTGGCCACACCCCCTCCCTTTAATAGCCTACAAAAGAAACCGTTAGTTTTCTCTGCCAGTAACACTTGTACGGTACCGTACCGTTTAACCTCCAGGGATAGCCTATAGCACTTAACATTTTGATGGTAGAAAGGATGAGTATCTCGTGGAAATGTCTCGTTTTTTTAACATGTGCAATATATGCTTCAGGTAAGTAGCCTAATGTTAAGATGGACTGATTTTATTCAGTATGATATTTAGGAAATTATGCCTAATCTAATGGCTATTTCTGACCTGTAATTGATTATTTTAACAGCTCAAAACTCAACTGATTGTGGCAAGCCTCCGACACATGTGTACGCCAAACCAGCCAGTAACTACGACAACAAACAGACATTCAGGGACTTAGATAAGGTCTACTACATCTGCGCAGAAGACTACGTCCCACCTAAAGGCAAAACTGCTGTGCAGTGTGTTAACGGAACATGGACAACATTAACACTAAAATGCGAAAGTGAGTAGCCTCTAAAGCTCCCCAAGATAATACCTATTTTAAAATACACTAGGCTGTCATATGACATGTATTAACACATCTCAAACAATGAAATAATAAATTTAATAAATTAATTATATAATTCTGGCTTTTGTGTAGGTATATCGCTCTCCAGAATATTTTAAATGGTAGGCATACTGGAAAACTTTGAACAGTAACCTCTTTAAAATTAAAGCAGATACAGTAGTGTAGCCTAGTTCTGTTTAGGGATTATTGGTCATAGTCAGTTTAGAGACCAAATGTTTTTTGTTTTCCAGGCTTAAATTTGCTATTAGATGGTACTGTGGTCATGATTATCCTAGATAATACAGAAAATAACAACATAATGGTTTGAATGTGCCAATAGATTAGATCAATTACAGTTTGCAAATAACATATAGATTTCAAGCTCCCTTGTGGTGTTTCCGTGTAAAATATAGACTTATTTTTTAATTCCCTTTCTTGATGTTTTAACCATGTAGTATTCTTTTCTATTAGAATGGCACTGTGGAAATGCTGGGGCATTGCTTAATGGTAAATTTATGTATGAGGGAACTTCAGTTGGGGAAAAGGTCTCTGCAGTGTGCAATGATGGGTAAGTTCTGTCCAGCCATGTACACTTAAATGAATAGCATGCACACAGACGTACTGAACTGTGGTCAACTTTATTACTTTTTTTGATAGATACACTCTGAAGGGAAGCCCCTTCATGATATGCAAACACTCTGGCTGGACTGGTGAATTCCCCTCTTGTGAAGGTAAAACAAATACATTATGTTGCTTTTCTGTTCCTTTTGATGCAGAAGAGAGTCTATGATCTTTATGGTCAATGCATTTTAAAGATTAACAACTAGTGTGGTGCAATGTTTTTAAACTACACTGGATCAAATCACTTGTAGATCTTTTGTTTATTAATGTTACATTCTTCTACAGTAACCTACCCTAAAATATAACTTTAACATTAAATAATATAGCAAATTAACACAGTGTCATACTAAATTACACACGTTTTGTGTTTAATAGTGTTTAATCCCTGGTCCATCCCTTAAGCCTTTGTCTAGACAGTTGTGTAATGGCAAAACAAATATACAATACGATATATTTACATAGCATTCATTACAGTGATTCCTGTAAAGCATACCTGCTTAAATCCTGTGGTGGCCAATGGTCTGAAAAGCAGTGCAGAAGAAGTTTCAGTGCATCAGGTGGGAGACACTGTGACCTTCATCTGCAACCAGGGTTTCCATATAGATGGATCACAGCAGGCCACTTGCGGTCCTGATGGTCAATGGCAGCCTCATCTGCCCAAATGCCTGCTCTCAAATGGTGAGATAACAATGTCTGCTCAGAACTTGCAGATAGATCCGTGCTCTGAGCAGAACTTTTGTTACACCTTCGACTAGGGGAGAGCAGGGACGGATGAAACGGGGGACTAATGAAACACACATTTTATCCAAGCCCACACACGTCTGAAATGTAAAACAATCAGTACCTGCAGCATGCAACCATTATCATATATGCAAAAAATTATGTGGATATGTTATACTTCCTGCAGAGTTTTTTTTTTTTTTTTTAAAGCTGTTTTCGTTCATGGAAAGTAAATTCAAACAAGTAGTACATCTTTTTGAATGACAGGTGTTTATTGTTTCATGTGTCATTGTTATAATCATTTGACAGATTATTCAGTTCTTTAACACATACTGAAGTTTGCCATGTCACATTCTCATTATAATAGCAATTGAGGTGGCACCCAGCGGGCAAACTGTAGAACCTCTACTAATGTGTCATATGCTCTAGAAATGGTCTACATGAAATCACATACTGTACAGGGACAAAGAAAATATGTGTGCGCTTCACCTTGCTAGACTAAACATCAGTGTACAGCTAATAAAAGTCTTGGTTGAGAAAATGAAATGGATCATTGTAATATATATATTAATATAATATATTTTCTTCAATTGATTTGATTCTCTGAAATTCACTCTAAAATGTATTTTCACAAAGAGAAAAGCATGTTCAGAAATGGCAATCGCAGTAAAAGAGCCTGGAGGCCACCGTGAGAAAGCTAATGGTTTAGTTCAAGTAAATGGCCAAATACCTTTGAAATGTTTCATATCCTTCACCACTACAAAAATGTTACAGTCCACTGGACTTAGTGATTCTGGCACACTATCTCTGGTGTGCCGCCTTTCCCATGATAATTCCTTTTTATTTCATATCGCTTGTTCGTGTGCAACAGAAACTACTCTATAACACGCCATGTCCCTCTTCCTCCTAGAAATGACATGCAAAGATCCCAAGGCACAACGTCTGAACAGGTTTACAGTCATCAGTGGATTAAAACCCATTTATAAAAGTGGAGATACGCTGTCCTTCCTTTGTAACAAGCCCTACAGTTTAAATGGCTCAAGCACTGCTACCTGTGGACTGGATGGAGACTGGTCTCCACCTCTTCCAAAGTGCATCTGTAAGAGTATTAGCTATTCTTTATAGGCATGCGTGCAGTAGCTCTACAGGCCAGTGATGGCCTTAATGTAATTTGTGCTGTTCAGTTGCATTCGAATGTCCCCAGATGTCTGCCCTGGCCAGTTGTTGACATGTGTGGGTGGCTCTAGGGAAGGGTAGAGAGGATTGTGAGCCTATGAGACATGCAGAGGTGGGCTGTAGAGGAATGCAAGCAACTCAGCACTAGGTTCTGGGTGGTGCATGGCTTTCTAACCAAACCTATTTTTAATGCTGGTTTCAACCCCAAGGGCAGATCTAGACACATGCTGTATCGAGGAGTGGCCCTTCATATACTGTATAGGAAAATCATTCTGCCTTTCCTTTATTATACTTTGCTCCTAACTACTTCTATTGTCTTCTAGTGGTTAAGTGCCCAGAGCTGAATGTATCTAATGGCAGACATTCCAGTATGCACAGAAGGGTGAACACGACCATTACAGTGAGCTGTGTCATGGGGTACAAGTTAAATGGTCCCAGTAAAGTTGTCTGTTTACAGAATGGACACTGGAGTGAGATTCCACAATGTCTGTCAGGTAAGGTTTTCTGATTATTTTATATTTGTAATAAATTTGAATATGATTGCTTATTGAACTTATCACAGCGTAACATGTCCATATATTCATTTGATAATGTTACACCTTTTGGATAGGCGTTACAGAGGGGATAGGATACGCTAGGGCTTAGGGTGGTCGACTGAAAGGTCCTGGGTTCAACGTGAGATATGTCCATCTTACAGTACCAGTAAGCATCAACTGGAAGGGTCAGAACGGGTCACTTACTGTATACAAGTGGCCAGTGGCAGCCACGTCTTGCACAGTGTCTGCCCTCTAGTGGTAAACTGGTTTAATTTCTACAGAATGGTTCTCACTAAATACATTGTTTGTGAAGGGCATGTGGAAAGATTATATCTTAGATTGACTCAATTCTAGATATTATATAATTATGTCAAAAGAAAATAGTTCCTAGCATGAGTGAGATTCCAATTTCTAACATACATTTTGAGTAATGTTTATGGGTTGGATTATAATGTAATTCTAAAAGGTATAGTGTATATTTTATAATAATGAGTACTAAGGTGTCAATCTTCTTCTTTACTACAGTAGGTGGGTGTGGTGTTCCATCAAAGCCAATCAACTCCAACTCGCACCTTGCTGACAGATACATCACAAGGACGTCATTTGCTTCTGGGGATGAGGTACATTACATGTGTGCTATTGGATACATCTCTGTAAGGGGCAGCAGATACCGCAAATGCATGAATGGAAAATGGTCGCCATTACTGCTAAAATGCGAACGTAAGGACACACACACACACACACACACACACTATTAAGAGTGTCAGTTGACTAGTCTTTAAATGTGTTTCATAAGTAACTAGTTCCATAGCCTTCTGGTGGCAGTCACCAGTAGCAGTATTTAACATTTTTACAGCTCTTTTTTTTCTATTTAAATTCCCAAAGGCAGATCATGTGGCTCTGCAGGAGAGATTGCCAATGGTGATTTTCTGTATTCTGGTGTAGAGTTTGGTGACACTGCCTCAGCTGTCTGTGATGAAGGGTAAGGAAATAATAGTTTCCCACGCTGTAGCTACACATAGCATATTATCCAGCTGTGTGCACCATCTCACCATCGCTGTAAGAAACATAGTCCTAATCTAATCCTAATGTTTTAGAATACAGTTCTAATTGATGTCTGAACCTCAGCAAGTACTACAACTGGGACCAAAACTATAGCTATCCTGCAAACACTGCAGTTGTTGACTGAATGTACATGGGAAACACTGGTACCCTAGGACAGTGTTTCCCAACCCTGGTCCTCGGGGAACACTGCCCTGCATGTTTTAGATGTTGCCTTGCTCCAACACAGCTGATTCAAATGGATGGCTCGTTAGAATCCTGATGACGAGCCATTCATTTGAATCAGCTGTGTTGGAGCAGGGAAACATTTAAAACATGCAGGGCAGTGTTCCCTGAGGACCAGGGTTGAGGAACACTGCCTAGGACATCATGTATGCTTTGCATTGATTTATACTGTTTATAAAATCTACACACAATTCCTTTTACCTGGTCAGCCATAAACTTGTAGGACGGGGAACCAGAACCTGTTTGACTAATGGCTGGGATAACCGTGTTCCCAGATGTGAAGGTAATGTAGTGAAACTATAACAGCTGATCTCTTAATGCTTTAGAACGTGCCCTTATTCAGAGTTGTATGTTTTCCCAGCTATACAGTGTACAGATCCACCGGAAGTGATGAATGCAGACAAAATAGGGGGTACTGAACCACCATACATGTACAGAGAAGTGGTCATATATCGGTGTCGTTCAGGAAACCTAATTGGAAACAGGGAGTTGTGGTGTACTGAAAACGGGACATGGACCTCACCTCCGCCAATATGCAAAGGTTCCAGCTGGTTTAACTTTTCTCTTAACACATTTTTATATAGAAATCAAGTCGAAGAAAAACTCAACAAGTGAATATCTCGTTACAGACATTACCTGCCCTTTGCCAAATGTACCCAACTCATCCAGGATAGGACCTACGCATTTAACTTATAAATACAGAGACAACGTGCCATTTGAGTGTAACAGGGGTTATGAAAGGATTGGTTCGAGCTCTGTAACCTGTGGCGTTGATGGAAAGTGGAGCCCGAAGCTTCCAATTTGCAGACGTAGAGTGTACCGTAAGTAACAGATGTGATTCATGTTTTAGCCATTCATTTAATAAATGTATTTGCTTAATGTTAATAACCACTTTCTTTTGTTTTTCAGCACGTCGCTATTAGTGAAGTAAAAGGGACACCGTATTCTATTACTTAAATTAAATACTGCAGTATTAAAGCAATTATTTTCATTCTATCTATAACAAATGCTGCATTCTAAAATAAAGTATTGTAAACATGCACTCTAATGCACTTCCTGTTGAAAGTCCCTTAACACTTATGCTGATGAGATGTTTTATATTAACAGTAAAAAATGAGAATTTTGAAGTACAGTATATTTATTTTGATAAGTGTTTTGGGCAGTAACAAGTACATTAACTTGATTCATTCACCTCTGTACATAGTATATATATATTTTTTTTTTTTACAGTTGATAATGTTACAGTATGTGTATCACTAGACATAACGGTGAGTGAGCATTTAATGACAAACAAGCTACAAGACAATAACACCAATTCCATTCATTTAAAAAGACAATACAAAATCCAGACATCTCTTTACATGAGCAATAACAATTCAAGTGCAAATATCATTATCAACTCTATGATACATCATAGCAAACTCCTGTTAAAAAGGCATCAATTCAAAACAAACATTGATCAGGTTTCAGGATCAAAGAAAATGCAGCGGGAGGGGTATAATGGGGCACAATGGAAACCTTACTCTATTATTTTAAACCTAGACTAATTCCATCAGTGCCAGACTGTATTACTGTATGACGAAAAATAAAGTTGGAATTAGTGTTGTTACGCTAGAGGATTTTTTTTACTCTAATTTTACAATGTGCTCAAATTCCCTTTCGGCCATCCTAAGGTTTGGGTGCTTACAACTTAAGTAGTGTACAATAAACTATTAAAAGTACATTAACTTTTATTTACAAAAATACAAAACAGTATCCTCTCAGAGAAGTTTATTTGATACTGGAGAGCAAATACTACTTTTCATTTAATTTGACAGGTTGAATATAGACAATAGAAGTGTCCATATTTGTCATTAGCTAATAGACAACAATTGTCAGGAACAATTGGATTGCAATGCTGGTGAGATTAATAACTGTTTCAACCAATCTTCCACCTCGACCTCATCTACTACTAATCAGTCCTAAAATTTAGTGAACTAATTTTCCAGACTGGTTATACTGGTCAGGTTACTTGCCATTATGTTTTCCAATATTATCCCACATGGAAATAATAGGCTACTAACAGGAATATTTAATGTTACAAAACTACATGAAAAAAATAATCATCTTGCAATTTTAGTAAATAAAAATCAATGGGTGCTGCTGGGCCTGCATTATGAGATTGTAAGTACTTTATTACTTTACCAAAGTAAATGCATATTAAGAAAATTAAGTTAAAAGTCAAAAAGGTCACAATTATACTTTCTTTGTTGATATATCTTAAAACGGGGAAAGTGATATTCAAGAATACAATTTACCCTGCTTTGATGCTTTAACATTAAAACAAATATATAACTTGTATATTTTAGCTATATATTTATAAGATATTGTCTTCATAATTTCTGTATGGAATGCAGTAACATGTCAATTCTCAAAATAGATTTTAAGACAGAAGCATGTTACAGTATATACTGAGTTGACGTTTCATTTGTCATTTACTTTTACTGTACAGCACTCTGTATTGACGTGGGTGGCCAAGAGTAGGGGGGTGTTTGATGTTACCTACAAAGTTAGGGTGACTATTTTGTGCATAAAACAACTTGGCCCTTTGGGGAAGTCTGTGCAGGTGTGTTTGGGTGAGTTTGACATAGGTGAAAATGGTTTCCTTTTGGGGAAGGGAGGGTCGCTCAAAGCACATTAGGATTAAAGAATTCAACCCTCATCTCAATTACTTTAATTATTTACAAGACTGATATCCAAAAAGTTAACAAATGTCTATGGAGACAGGTGGGGCAACTGTTCGAGTTGCATTTAATATTCCACTTCTATTTAAATGTATAAACTCAGAGTGTGGAAGAAGTTAGACTATGAGCAAGACTATGAGATTGAAGAATTAAAGTGACCTTTAAAAAGCAGCAGCAAATATGTCCCTCAAAGACACTTCTCTCTCTCTGAGGCATGTTCCACAAAGAGATTACTATCTCCTTTATGTGGCGTTCATAATCATGGCCATTGTGTCTTGAACTACCTTTTACATGCTTTTGTTCATTTAACTTGAAATAGAAGAATGGACAAGAAAAACAAACTGTTTTAACAGTATAACCCTTGAACGTAGCTCTACGAGCTCAAATATAGAGGTTTTGAATGACCTGGGATGGGGTTGTGATGTGAAACTGGTAGCTGCTTCTCCTTAACAGTTGGAGCTGGATCACATTCAGGTAAATGTACAACCTTTAGTTCAAACCACAAACAACAAAACCAATTACTTCTCTAACCTTCCTACTGTCGGAAACACAGATGTGTCTATTGGCGTTTTACTTTTATTTATTTTGTTTCTTTTCCATCACACAGGACAAAAACAACCTCACAAATATTCACTACATTCCCACTCATTGCTCCATGTAAAGAATGTAAACCAAAATGACCCGAAACACATGAAGGTCAACATGTCGTGAACTATTTGATGTTAAAGCCTGTGGAAAATAAAAACAGGAAAAAAAAAAAGTATAGTTTTATTTGTTTGACGCGAGTAAAAGAATGTGGCCTGTTATGACGGGAGTGTGATGCCAAGCTTCACAGGCACCCATTACTTATATGGTCGCAGAAACGCAGAGACTTTGCTGCTTATTAGGCGTATGAACGAGCGCGGAAGCATCTCGTTGGACTCTCGAGTAGTATATTTAAAGTAGTTGTTCGGGTGAGCCAGCACATCAAAGAGAGTCTTAATCAATTTTTTATCCTGTAAAAAAAAAAGAAAAAACTGTAAATTCTTTATTAATAACATCTCATGTTGAACTGAAACCAACTCTTTACTTTTAAGTATAAAATACATACATACAAACTATTTTCTATTTTTTATTAAGATAGTAAAACATTAATTTGGAGATGTTTAAATTATATTGTAACATGTGATCTTTGTTCAATTGACAGTTGAAAGCTTGCAATGCTAGGTGGGAGATTAGTATCTAGAACATCAGATGACATTAGATAGCAGGTTTATTTAAAGTATTGATTGTGAGATTAGCTGGAAAAAATATATTATACTTGCTACAAATAGCTACACAATATAAGCACAAATCATATATTGATTTCTCAACAAAAATGCATTTTATTTTCAGTTTGAATGCCCCTCCCACACCTGAGTGCTAAAAAAATCCTATCAGTACTCAGTGTTCTATACAGCAGCAGACATATTTGTGTTTTAAAATATAAGCATTATCTGGTGAAGATGTGTGTTGCATAATGCAATGAATGATTACAATAAGATATACCTAAATATACATTAACAACAAAAGCATAAAACTGCTAACCTTAAGGATTTCTTGATGGTTTTCTGATGCGTACAGTCTTCCATCTCTTACTATGTCCTCTACAAGCTGTTCATAGTCCTCTGAAATAAATAGATTAAACAAATGAAACAAAAATCTTGGCATACTAGCCTGCAGTTGTTAAGGGCCAGTCTGTACATACCATCGTAAGTGACATAGGGGATCTGAAAGCCTCGGGCACTGTTAGCCTCATTGGACTTAAAGTTGATCCAAAGGCGTCTCGAGCGAGCCGTGAAGGCGATAGGTCGCTCGTACGTCTGACATGTCTCATAGGTGGTGATGGATGTAGCTGACCCTTCAGAAAACAAAAAGTAGCATTAAGTATTCATTTAGGGTCTGGATATACTAACATCATATAATATTGCACGTGTCATTTTCGTACGTATTACGGGTGATCAACTAAGAATTTTTGCATAAATGACAACCGGTGCAAACACCATGGTGCCGGGAGTACAGATGTTCTCGTGTTTCAATGGTTTCTGGCCGTGGAGAGTTGGGATGCAAAGCAGTCTGACCATAAGCCCAAATTCAATACGATGGAATTAGAGGTGTTGGTGGAGGAGACAAATATACATATTGCTACATAAAAAAAAAAAACATAAGGAAGAGTATCAATGAGAAAGTAAATGCAGTAGGTAAAACAAAAACGATCTCAGAATAAATGAAAAGATGGCAAGACAGAACCCTCATGTTTGGGGTCTGTGAGACCCCATATGTGCATAATATAATTTGTTCTTGTTGTTTAAGGTAGGCTATAGTTAACTCAAGATGATTTAACTTAAGTCCCCAATAACAACACTCACGTACACCCCCCACCCATTCACCAATACACACACACACACACACACACACACACACACACACACACACCCATAGACCCACACACACACTTATTCCCGATGTTATACAGTAGGCCTATTATATACTGCAAGTGCTGGGAAGCAGATATTCAAAGTTTTTCATGCAGGTGTACTAGATTATTCTAAGGAAAACAATGTATCTCAGTCTCAACAAGAGTTTAGTTGGGGGTTTGCATCTTCCTTTTAAACATAGTAAAGGTGCTGTCACAATCACCTGAAATAGCGCATTGGCTTGATAGATCACATTGCGTGTAGTAAGTTAATGTATATACACATGTTCCCCTCCCATTATTTTTCACATTAGTATTGAAAAGCCCCAAATTGCCTATTCATTAAGGCAAACGTACAAATGAACAACACGTGCCATATTTGCACCTATAAAAGACGTCATCCTCCGTGCACACCGATAGTATCTCAGCTCACGTGTTATTTGCGTGTGCTAGCAAGTTTGCACATGTTTTTACTCACGCAAACCTTTAGTAAATCTGGCTCTTACTGTATTATGTTTATCAGCAGTAGCTGTTATATAGTAAATCTATATCCTATGTTGTCCTGAAAAACTCACAGTTCTTCCTCATAACCAGTACGTCTCCACACTCGTCTTCTGAAGGCAGAAAGATCTCAGGCACCACAATGAGGATCTTGCGCTTGCTAGGAGGGTTGATGTTCCAGATACACTCCACGTTCGCAGGGTAATTACCGGGGTAGTTGGGCGACTCAATGTAACCTGTGAACTCGCCCATCTCTCCACCACATTCTCTGTCTAGACACGTGCCGGCACACACACACACACACACTTAGATACAACACAAATTCCCGTTAATGACCCCCCAGTCCTAAAAACCACAGAGTTTCTTCTTTACTTGCACATACTCTTGCACTGGGAGACGCTGGTGGCACCGTCAAAGTCGGTGGTGGTGTTTCCCGGACAGGAAATGCAGTAGTTCTGTCTGAACTCCGTCTGGTATGTACCCAGGGGGCAGCGGATGCACCTGTGCACAGTGGTGTTGTAATAATGGCCGGGAGAGCACTGAACTGTTGGTAGGAGAGTGAAGAAGAGTCACACGCTACTAGTTACAAATGACCAAACAGGACGAGCTATGATTTGTATTGATCGAATGACACACTCACCCTTGACCTCACAGTCGTGAAAGGAGCTAGCACCTTCTCGTTTGGTGCTCAGCCCTCCCCCACAGGGGAAGCAAAGGGTCCTTCCCAGGTCAGGCTGGTAGGCTCCTTGAGGGCACGGCTGGCAGGGCTTGAACCCATCGCTGGAGAAATACCCTGTGGGACACTGGCCTGTGTGAAGGACATAAATGTTACGTGACGTGCGCTAACGCGTGCCCTAGCAGCACACTGTAAAGTGTCCCCAGTGGTTTCCAAGGAGTCGTGAAAGGCAGCTACCTGCACAGGAGGAGATGTTGCGTGCCCCCGCAGGCCCGTGGCCATCGCTGCCAGGACAGAGATCGCAGGCCAGCTGCCCATCTTTCTCCTGGAACGTGCCAGGCGGGCACTGGACACAGCGCTCCTGCTCGCCATGGTAATAGGAGCCAGGCAAGCATCTGACTGAGAGCACATACACAGAGACATTGTTCAGAGATGGGGAACACACAGTAGCACAGAGCTGCATTTAAAGTGCCTCAATGGGATTTAAAGTATTTTCAAATATGCATTTAGCCGCTATTAGCCATTACATTCCTTTTGACAACTTTTAGCAAAATTGACACAATGTATTTGGGCGCCAAATGGACAACATACAAATGACATGCAAAGTACACAATCTTTGTGTTGCATTAAATCTACGTATATCACATCCTGTTGACCAACACGAGCCTTACCACATCGGCCACTGTCTTTTTCCCGGCCCGGGCCACAGTTTTCCAGGCCTGAGGTGGCCTGGGGAAGTTTCTGGGCTACCTCGTACTCCAACCCGGCCACTCGAATCAAGAAGCGCTCCTGGTTGATGGACTTTTTCAGAGACTTAATGTAAGTCTTCACCTGCTTCTCCATGCGCTGTCGCAGGCAGCTGAGATTGCAGCTCCCTGGTCATCACAGTATGGTATAGTTACATACAGCAGCACGTGCAAACAGTATGAATGAAATATGTCATTTCAAACACATTGCCTAGGAAGGCTACAACTATTACAAAAGCAACTCAGTGTGCAGTTCTCGACCTGGAGACAAGATGGGATTTCCAGACAGACCTGTGGTGTCGCCAGCTTTGACTTCAGCCTCCAGCTCCAAGGTGATGCGCGTCACCTCTTTGTTAGAGGGGTTACGCGCACGCCGCCCTTTGGCTTTCTTGGAGGAGTCACATTTGAGGTTAACAAATGTCACCAGGCAATTACTGCAGGGCTGCCCACCTCCTACAAACCAATGCATAACATTAAGGAGGCAAACGCACTGTAATAACATGCATCACTGCATAACAGTATTACCGGTATGGCAAAAACACAGTGTTCCCACCAATGGGCCATTTGACAAATGGGTTACCTGGCCCCAGTGTCCGACCCCTGTCCTCTGTCCTGCCAGTCAGTTTAGGGTGCAGGTGGCACTTGGCATCTTTGATCTTAAATGAGGCCGTCTGCTTCACTGGAGGGGCCAAAGTCTCTACAAGCAAACACAGCTCAGTGAGTAGAAGGATACCACACGAGCACAGTCAAACTCATTCAATAAGTAAATAGTGGTCCTCAAACATTTGGACCCGTGGCCACAAATACTTTGCAAGTACCCTTGTAATGCACGTCATTAGCATAATACAAAGTCAATGCGGACTAGAAATAATAATGACTAGAAATATAGTATTTAGATGTTAAAATCTCACAACCCTCCTAATGTCCAATGTCTCCACAGGATCCACGTCAAACCACTGCATTAAATCAACATTGCTAACCATATGAATGGACAGAATACCTATGCAACTCTGACTGCTACTGGAATTGAGTCGAGCTGGGGACTTTCCTCGGAGTATAGGAATCCCACAACTCACTGAGTAGCTGCTATCGGACTCTGAAAAACAACACACAGGCTCTTAACAATGTTTCTAACAATGCAATGTTAACTAAGTTTCTGCTAGTCGTTGCATACCTGCTAGATAGTGAGCCTTAGAGGCACATGTAAGGGAGCAGCTTTCTTTCTTTCCCGTCTTGCTACAGGTCAGAGTGGCCTTTGGAGCTACCAACCCAGCAGGACATTTCACAAGCTCTGAGGCAGAAGAAAAACACAATATTAACCCTGTACTGCTAACAAACGCTCAATATGCATGCAAGAATATTCAAGCAAACTGCAACTGTCACCATGACACAAAATTGATGCCAGATACTGTACACGCGTCTATGGATGTGTCTGTGTTGTCACCACTGGGGGGCAGTATTGCTACATACCAATACAGTCCTTTTTGTTCCAATGCAGCTTGTAACCTGGTGGACAGGTACACTCGTAACTCCCGAGAGTGTTGATGCAGCCATATTTACAGCCGCCTCGGTTTATACTGCATTCATCTATATCTGGGGATAGACATGTAAATGTATTATTCATACAGTATACACGGGATCGACGTGAATTTATTACTCATACTGTAGATGTGTAAAAATATAATACAATACAAAAACTATTATAAGACATAAAGCAAGAACTAGGTCATTTAGTAAATGCTTTAATCCTAAGGGACACCATCAACTTGAGTACAATTACTACAAGGAGCAGATATGGGTTAGGTATCTTAGAAATCAGAAAAATCATACTTTATTAATCCCCCTTAGGAGAAATTCATTCTCTGCATTTAACCCATCCCTGAAGGGAGCAGTGGGCAGCCACTCGTGCGGCGCCCGGGGACCAACTCCAGATTGATGTCAGTTTCTGGTCAACAGCACTGACTGGAGGGTGAACCTGACATGTTTTTGATAGTGGGGGAAACCGGAGCACCCGGAAGAAACCCACGCAGACACGGGGAGAACATGTAAACTACACACAGAAAGGCTGGGTCGACTGGGGTTTGAACCCTGGACCTTCTTGCTGTGAGGCCACAGTGCTACCCACTGGGCCACCGTGTTGCCCAATCAGAAGGTTGTGAGTTTGAGCCCTGGAGTCGTGCTATTTGTAAGCATCCTACAACAAGATATATATATACACATATATATATATACATACACATATATACACATACACACACACATATATATATATATATATATATACACACACATACATACATATATATCTTGTTGTAGGATGCTTACA
Source organism: Amblyopsis rosae (assembly GCA_025399935.1). Taxonomy (NCBI): domain Eukaryota; kingdom Metazoa; phylum Chordata; class Actinopteri; order Percopsiformes; family Amblyopsidae; genus Amblyopsis; species Amblyopsis rosae. The sequence goes on along the minus strand of JAODTR010071162.1, from coordinate 1,131 downwards.
AATAGCACAACTCCAGGGCTCAAACTCACAACCTTCTGATTGGAGGTCAAACATTCAGGCCACTAGACTATCCACCAAACAACTTTGACAAACTGGAGGGAAAGGTTCACCAACCAAATTAATTGGAAAAAGTTGAAAAAGAATAAAGCTTATTACACTGTACACAGCAATTGTAGCCAACGCAGAGAGCTTGAGTCAGTTTGGTAGAATTAAAATGACAGTGATTGGCTTGTAACACATTGATACAGCCAACAGCTGTAGACGAATAGCTGCTGTTAAGTCAGTTCAGTGGATCCCATCCACTGTCATGCCCCGGAGACGATTGTGTGCATGTAAACCAGAAGTGAGCATTCATTTTGATGTCATGAGATTTATGGCGTAGACAAAATGTTACTCAAAAAAAAAAAAAAAAAGAACAAACAAACACACACAAGTAGAGCTAAAAACCCACTTTTAAGATCCTCCAGGCACCAGATGCAGGCTGCCTGGCTTTGGACGCCTGACAAGAAATGACTTAACTGGGGGAAAGCTGAGGATGGCCAGACTTGCGATAAGTGGTCGGGACACTGTGAGAGACGAAGATAATGGCAGTGATTGATGATGTGGCCTGTTGAAACAAAAATCTCACCCGTCCCATTCAATTATTCACCGTGGATAAACACACTCTGTTCTCTCAAGACGAGGATGATGGCTCCATCAACTACATTTTCTGTTTCTACATATATATACATATATACACATATATATACATATATACATATACACACATATATATATATATACACACACATATATATATACATGCACATATATACATATACACATATACATATATATATATATGTATATATATATATATACATATACATATACATATATATATATATATATATATACACACACACACACACACATACATATACACACACACACACACACATACATTAGGGGTGTAACGGTACACAAAAGTCACGGTTCGGTTCATACCGAGGTACAGAAGTAACTGTTCGGTACATTTTCGGTACAGCAGTGACTGGTTTTTACACAAGCTCAAAGCCTATATAACCTCACTTTTTTTTTGCAGAACGTACCATGTCATGGATAAATATAGTATATTGTAGGAGCAGAAAT
>JAODTR010071141.1:0-15737 GCA_025399935.1 Amblyopsis rosae | reverse complement strand
GCATGGACTCTTTTCATGACACTAACCAGGAACTTGCTTCCATAGTATAAAATAGATTTGTAAATGCCATATGTTTTCTGTTGTCAAACTACATTCTATAGATTTGTCTCTACAGTGGAGCATTTCTCCTGCTCCTAGTAATAGGTTTGTATTTGAATAACCTTAAGCAGTTGTTGTTGTTATTGAGGACTTTCTAGACAAGCCTTGGGCATTTTTATCCTGGCTACATTGTGTAATGTTCCCTCGGCAAACCTAGTCACTTATCAGGATACTGCTGGCATCTAGACACATTTTTTCCAAATGTAATGTTAACAATGGACAGCTTGCTTGTGATTTACTGTAGCCTGTTTTTATATATAATTATTTTACCTTCTTGGACACTTTATTTATTATGTTTACACTGATAATTTATTTAGTGGTGCAGTTGTATTACAGAATTCCACCCTCCAGAGTTGTACAGTATTGACTCCAACCCCCCCCTTCCCCAATCCTTCCCTCATTCATGTTATCCATCAGTTCAGCAAGGTCACCGTGGTGCCCAGTCCCTCCCACTCGCTGAACCCATCGGTCATCATCAAGACGTCGCTCTGTTGGGACGATAAAAGCCCCGGGCCCATTTATCACTTAGCAACTTGATGCTGAGAATGGCGCTCCCCTATCCCTTCTTCCCACTTTGCCCAAAACCCTGGCTGTGTTCTTGATGAGGCGTCATGATCTCTGTGACGAATGGGCCGTTCACGCCGCTGATGATGATAAGGAGTTTATATTATTCATAGCCCAAAATGATCCTTATCTTATAGATAAAATGCACTAAGCCAGAGGGTAAGGGGCATGTGAAGGAGATTTTACGAATGGCTGAATCAACTAAATGGATCTGCTTCGGTAGATCATGTCACAACAGGCATTCTGTGCTTTTAATTATTATTTTTTTAAACAAAGATTCAAAACTTCACAAGTTCCCTGAAAGTGTGTGGACACAGAGAGAACAGGAGTTTGATTACAACACAGAGTGTGATATCATTCTCTGCTCAGGATCCAATTACTGTACTGTTTTATTATAATATCGTATAAGGCTTTGTTTATTTTACTTTTAAATATAGGTTTAAAATGTGAAATGAATTTATATTGAGCAAATAAGTTAATGATTCAATATATTACCTGCTATTCAGAGACACTCTGCAGTTTGGATAGTTTTTACATTATTTTTCATCCAGGGTCCAGGTGCAGCATTATGGAAAATTACATGAAATTGGCTCATTGGCCCAGGTGCTGAGCATACCCGGATGGCAGACGTGCCAGTTTGGCTTGGAAACATTTGCTGACTGCCGCTTTTACCATAGTATCCTTGAGATGCAATAAACTAAAAATATTTACACTGGAAAGATTGTAGCTTTGTGCCATATTGGATGAATGGGGACAATAATGTAGGCCACTATGTATGCATGCTGGTCAAGTGAAGTCTTTTATTTTCCTGTAGCTCTTAATCACATTGTAGGGTCAAAGGGATGTACAGCCCACATTTCGCATGGAAACAAACACCCCCTTAACTATGGGTGCACAATATATCGACTCAGTATCAATATCATATTGAAAATGTTGCAGGAAGTGCAATTTTCTGTTGTGTGGAGAGATGGGTGGCTGATGGGTGGCTGTTTGGTTTAGTTGTGTTTGGTTTAGACAGAAAGGTAAGATGTGGCTGAGGAAGCTAATGACATAATAGAGATGGAAGAGGAAATAATGCCTCCTCGGTAGCTTGGAATTACTGTTGTTGTACGAGTCCAATATGACTGTCAGTTGAAAATGTGGTGTTTTTATATGTTGTATATGATTGAATATATTTTGATGCATTTTCCCATGACCTGTTTTACTTATGTTTAAAAATATCAATACTGCAATTTTCATGATGAATATCGTGCACCCCTTAACCATCTCCTCTCCCTGGGCAAGGAAAAACCTCCATTAAAAGCCCCATGGGCAAAAATGGTAGAAACCTTGGAAAGGGACCGCAAAGGGAAGAATCCACCCTTCCAGGATGTTTAGGATGCAATAGGTGTTGCTAGGGCAACAAGAATTGGCAATTCTACATTGAATTAAATGTATCACATTGTGCAGTATATTGGTTCTTTCTGCAGTATATTCTCACAACATGCGATCCAGTTGCCCGCATGTGTTAACACGTAATGTGGCAGTCTGCTGCCCAGGGTGCTGCATTGTGCAGGTACGGTTCCCTACCTGCTAGCAAGCTGTCATCTTATCTCTGTTCACACCGTAACCCTCTGTGTGAAGAATTAACTTGCCATACCCCGAGCCATCAAAAGAGAGTTACGTAAACAGAAGATTGAAGTTTTCAACTATATATATATATATATATATATATATATAGTTTTTATGCTATTTTAGTATTTATGCTAACTTTCGGGAACTATTTGGAGGCTCCACGATCCGCCATTGCTGTGGAAAAAAGGTCCATTGGAGTGAACGGAGATGGCGCGACTCTCTTTAAATGGCTGTGGCCATACCCTATCATGGAACAGAGGCATGGCCATTGTGACGGTGTGTGTTTCGTTGCCAGTTAAAGGCAGGGTTTGTCATTCTCGAGAACAATATCTTATGCAGCGCCGCCCCGCACATTGAAACACATTGTGAAGCAGTGTAGTACTACGGCTTTGTTGTTGTGAGCAGCCACTTTTGTTTATGTTCCGATTTATGGAGCCAGGGTTGTGTAGCAATATCATATAATTCTTTGGAACACGCACAGAGTGGTAAGATGGCGAAATGCGAGGAGATAATTTGTGTTTATTGTCTTACAATTAGCTTGCAATAGCTATACCTTTTTAAGATGAGATTTAATTAGATGTTATTTATTGATGAGTATTATCGATTGTAGCATGCTAGCATGTCATATTAATGGATCTCAAGCATTGGCTGGCGTAAACTGGCGCTGGGCTGTAACAAGATGATTTTATCCCGCAAGACTTTCTGGCCAGACAATCAAGGTTAACATAGAATATTATTGTGGTAGCTCAGAACATGAACTACAGGCAAATGGTGAAGCAGGTGTAGAACGAGCCAATTTTAGCCTCTATCTAATTGAACAACATTGCACATTACTGCTGTAATGGATTAGAGGCAGATGAGCATGGAGTGAGTAGTTTTCCTGTTGAATCATTCCATACACTCTCATCGCCTTCCAGGACTGTTCACTGTTGTATGGACCCACATTCCATTGCTATATTGTGGTTTTTCTCTGTGTGATGCATCTGAGACTAATCCCATCATGACATTTGTAATTTCAGACCAATCTTGCTGAGAGCATTACATGACCAATGGTTCATTGATATAAGGCTTCACCACATTTTTGTATAAATACAACCGTTTTCCTTGAAGTTATTCTTGGTGCATTAGAAATTGTGAGTTCAAAACGATCTTGGAGTTTACGCATGGTTAGTATGCAGAGCCAGCAAGGGTATACAATTTGTCACTGTTCAAGAACTCTGCTGTTTATCAGGCATCCGGCAAGATTCCCAGCACCCGGTTCCCTGAATATTTTATTGGCTCACCATAGTTCGCCGCTGTCAAAAAATGACATATCTTGTGCATAACATCTATAATATTATGCATTTGTAATTTACGCACTGCTTTTAAAGCATCAAAACAAGCATATTGTGTATTGTACGCCAATTGTCAGCATCTGCAAGTGTTTCCTAATCTGTCTATATAGCAAATCCTCAGTACATTTAAAAACCATGTCATGCACAGAACTGATCGGCAAAGAATGTAGCACCCTTTATACATCTTTAGCTGAGCTTTGGTTCTGTGTTTATTTAATCTGTTCTTCAATCAGATGTATGTAATAGTCTATATGTGTACAAACTTGGTCACTCACTGATTTCTAGCATCGAGGCGTCAGTTATTGTTTGGCATTTCTGACTCCTCTCTACGATCACCATAGTGTAGCAATATCAAGTTACTGTTAACATTAGATTTTTTGGGGGGAATATAATCTCAATCCCCCAGTCATAGCTGGTTAATGTGGCTTGGAAAAGAGAAGTTTGGGGTCCCCTGCTGTAGCTGCGGCCCCCCACGACTCGACTCCAGATAAGCGGGTGACGATAAATGGATGGATGGACGGATGGATGATAATTTTAGGATAAATGTGCAACTGTGCTGAAACAGGTCCAAGTATTTAGAAAATCATGATCCAATCAGACAGCTGGCAGTCTGCTACTGTACCTCCCATCTCTAGCCCCAACCGTAATTAGTCTAGGTATGATGACCTGAACATCTGTCCTTGAAGGTGAAAATGGAACACTTGCTTGTATGGTGGTCAAAGAAGGCCCATTACTGTACAACTTTAATCACCAGTGCTCCTGCTTTGATAAGCAGGCACAGAAGGGGCAGCCGTTCTGCCGTTTCTACTGTGTATGTAGACTCACAAGGAGCCAGCTGTTAAGAGACTTAATGGAGGCCATGTATAATTCATGGACACATACAGAGCTGCCTGGCTAGCCAACTCTCTTTGAGTGGATGATAATTGGAGAGAGAGAAGCCCCCAGTCACACTTGTATGCATAGCACTAGCTTCTAGCTTTTTTTGCAAGGTGTGGAGGAACATCAGCTCTACACGTTTTTATTATTTTTTATTTCTTCCCCTGAGACACAGCAACTGGTGACAATAAGGAGATGATTTATTGGCTTGACAGCTGCTGGCCCGGAAATGCTACTACACTTGTACTGCACTACTACACACTTGTATCTGATGTAAAACAATAATTCAGCTATGAGTCGTTGTTGTCTTAATGAATATATTTAATATAAGCATGGCCATGGAGAAGTCACATACAGCATGCGATGTAGAAATGCTTCTGCCTAGGTTAAGTCAGCAAAAGACTTTATACTGTGACAGAAGGGGGAAGGGTATCTTTGGAACAGCAAGGAGTTAACAATGACAACAAGGGTATGGTAATCACTCAGGATACATGATGATAATAGCTACAGTAATTGACACATGCTGGGGGGGTCAAAAGTAAAGACAAAGGGAAAGATCAAAGGTGGTCATTCTTGTAAATTCTCACGAGGAGAGCATAGGTATACAAATAAATTCTCCAACAGTATCTCTGATGTCTTTTGGATACACAGACAAGCGGCATTGGGCCCAATGCCCTTCTGGTTTAGCTAAACACATTTCATAACTGGAATTAATGCATGTGTGGGCAAGTGTCAGAGGTAGAAAAATCCCAGTTAATCCTTGTGTAGTGAGTTGAGACAATCTTGGAAGAAATGGATACCTTTGACTTAGATATACTGTAGTGTGCTAGGGTATGCAAAATATGAACAGCTTAAAGAATCACAGAACCATATGTTTCAGCCCTGGCTCACTGTGTATGTGTTCGAATCACAGGCTACAGGGTGGTTGAGGTTATCGTCTAAGAAGACGTCATCGGTCAGACACAGTAGGGGGTAATGCAAGTCTGTTTGGAGCGGATAATAATATTGCCTTTCAGAAAACATGTAGAAAATCAACTTCCCTGCTGTCCATGTAATTAAGTTGCTCTCATCCTCTCTACTTTTATTGTGCCTTATTTGACTGTTGCACTGGCTATTAATGCAACTTGGGCATTCACCGACAACCAAGGATTCAACATGCTTCTTGTACCAGCAACGGTGATGTTCAGCAACTGATTTACAGTTCAAATATTTTCATTGAGGTTGTGTGCTCTGTCTAATCCAATGTTCTGAGCAGTGTTTGTTCGTCTCTCTACTGGGCTATTAAACCTGACACACCACATGGACAAGTCCATCTGGGAAGCCGTCAATCGAAACTGAACTTTGAGATAACACTTTGATATGTTGATGGAATTAATCTGTCATTGTCGTTTTCAAGCAGCTATTGCTGTCGTCACACCTAAACCACGCCCATAGCTATCAGTACGACGCGATTGGCAAGGTCAGTTTCAGTCTCAAGTCGCAGGGATTTGAAGCTCTCCAGCTTCTTTCTGTTAAAAAAATATTTTCTTGTCGCACAGAGACTGTAATCACTCATGTGTGCCGCAAACTGCAGTTAAAAACCTAAATTGAGACCCATTCAAATGCAGTGTATACCCAAATAATGCGCCTTTAAACCTGAATATCAGAAAATGTAATTGGAAATTGGAAAATAAGTCTAATACATTCAGAATCATGCCTAATTAGGAAATGTCCAAAAGGAAATATTATAATTACGTACTCATAAAATTCTTAAGTGTTATGTTATATATATATATATATATATATATATATATATATATATATACTTTTTTTTCGCCCCGTGGTATCGAAATTAGTATCGAGAACCGTGGAATTACACTGGTATTGGTATCGACTACTAAATTTCTAGTATTGTGACATCCCTAGTAACGTGTTTGTTTTTATGCGCCATCAACAGCTTTAATAGGTATTCAATATATTTTCTATAATTTTATTTGATAATTTTCTATAATTTTCAAAGCATTGAAATCATTCAGAGAGAAATAATGATTTTCAGGAAACCATAAATTTATGACATAGAATATAATTTGTGCTAAAAGTGCTTTTTAAACAACAATCAGATAAGGCCATCAAAAACGTACAAAAACAACATCATAATGTTTAAATTAGGATGTTACCCTGTCTGAATTTAGTACAATAAAATACATAGGTCTGGATATATGCACTGATGCACCCTAACGCCAGAATGAATGAGTGAAAATGGCAGCTATTGGTTGATGTTGATCTTCAATTTGAGAGATGAATGATGAGCATATTCAACTCCAACTGAGGTAAATACTAAAAAATTATAACAAATATACAATATCACCACCCAGATACAGTGGATATTACCAAGAAATCAAAGATAATAATATAAGGAAAAGCTTTCCTGGGTCAGGATATAATCTTGTGAAAATGTGATGGCGGGAGCGGGCAAGGGAGGAACCAGGCGCAGGATTCGATATAAACAAGGTTTTTAATAAAGAAAGCACGCAAACACACACCATACAGGAAACAATAACCGACAAAGAAACAAACAGAAACCCCATCCTAAATACCAAAGCAAAACCCCCAAACAATATGCAATCAGTGCAAACACCCGTGAGACAAGGAGCGCTGGGGAAGTGCACGTCTGGAAACCAAGGGCGGGAGCACGCAGGCCCCAGTAACGGTGGGGGGTGGTGAGCCGCCTATCGGCGGCGCGGCCCAGACCGTTACACTTAAATGATAGGTGCTCATCAGATTGGGCCACATTGGGCCTCGCTACTGGAAACTGAAAGGCCATCAAACGCTGGCTACTATGCATTTTGACTAAAAATTCTTCATCAGGGAATAAAGGCTTTTTAGAAGACATGTAGGCTTGTTCTGAATAGCCCCTTCATCAACCATTCAACCTTCATATGGCATAACGTTAATATTAAGTTTGCTCAATTTAAAAAAGCACAGAGAAAGCTCCTGTAAACCAGGTACACACTAGATGATCCTACCAATTTACAGAGAACACACGCCTAATAAATACTATGTTTTACTATTCTGTTTATTAGTGTGTGGAGGGCAACATTTTGGCCAAAACATATCACACACTTTTACCACTACGGCTTCTGCTGTGATTATTTGAGATTAATTGTTTTAATTGCTTTATTGCAGTGTGGCTCTCAATTATCATGTGGGATAAGGCTATTGTCTTATTCCACATGATGTAAATATTGAACAAACTTAATATTTGTGATGTCGGATCGGTGATGGTTAAAAACCACTCTTTATTAACATACCCCACACCAGACGATTTCAATCGGTAGAGCGATAAACAAATCGGGCCTTTGCTGACCGGCATTGGAAAGGGGAAATCTGGCACGAATCAGGCTAATTATCCTATAGTGTGTACCCAGCATCAGCCATGCAATTTATTTGTTACACTTATTCTGTGACGTTTTTGTTTCTTTTTTTTCCCCAGGCACATGAACATCACTCAAAATCACTGAACGTTACTATCATGTGTTTGTTTCCTTTGAATTGTAAAATTGTAAATTAAATTAAATACATTTTCTTTCATTTTGAGTTCTATAATTATTTGTACTCCATTTAGCCTACCAGAAATGTCAGTTCATGATTTTGGGTTCCTGCAATGAATGTGACCTACTAATTAATGCAGGGACGTCCCACACAAATTTCCTGCATGATATAATGTCCAAAGAAAATCCTGTAAGTTTTCCTGCAAACTATATTCACCAAAAAATCCTGCAGGAAAACCTCTGATGGAAATTCCACCAAGGCTTTTCCTGCAGGACATTTTCCTGCGAGAAAATTGTGAAGGATTGTGTCCTGGAATCTTGCAGTTAATCGCATGTAGGAATCCTGCAGGAAAATTGTGAAGGATATTTTTGAAACCAAAATCCTGTAGGTTTTCCTGCAGGATACCTACATGGGAATTCCTGCAGGAAAACCCACAGGATATTGGGGCCATAATCCTGTGTGATTCCCGCATGTGATTTCCTGTAGGTCTCCTGAATGGATTTTCTGCAGGAATCCTGTAGGACTTTTTTGCAAGGGCACACTAAGTGAACCAGCTTCTCAGCAAAACATATCCCTGTGCCACAAGTATGCGCTATGCTTTGCTAACACCGCCAGCTCGCTACCTTATGTAAGCAAAAAAAAGGTGAGGTCAGATTATTCAACAATATCCATACATAGAATCAGTAGTCATTTGCTGCTTTATTCCTGTTTAAATTGGACACCTTTTTTAATTAATAATTAGGGAATAGGCCTACTAAATAGAAGAACAAGCTTAATTGTTAAGAGTTACACAATGCAAACAGGAGAAGCACAACGAACAGTTTGAAACCACTTACCGCGATGGCACAAGAGACAGCAAACCGAATTAAAAATAAACCGGACGGCATTTTTGGACCTTGGTGGACATCATTGATCTTGTATTACTGACACACCCCTGACTATATGCAGAGCTCCAGACTAACTTTCTCCACTATTAGCACTGGTGCTCCTTACTGAAAATTTTAGGCGCACCAGCACAAAAGTTAGGCGCACTACGACGCAACGCAGCTCATTCATATTTTTCAGTGTTTCGTCTAGGTCATATCTTTTCAGCAGTGGGATGGGGGGAAAAGTTGTTGCACCTGGGTGGTGCTTGTGTAGCCTGTCTCCACAATTGCTCCACAATTGCTCTCAGATCAATTTTCTAAGATTATAGTCTGGAAACCCTGTTTTTACAGACACGCTGCATGCAGACCAATCATGATGGGTTAGTGAGATGACATCAAGCATGTTTTGAAATGGTGGTAGTGCTAGATGAGATGATCAAAAATAGTGCAATGCCTATTTGTTAAACGCTGCCCAATAGTAATCATAGGTCAGAGGTCTACACCCAGGAAACAACTGCCAGACCTTCACAAAGTGAATTTTAGGTCTGGTTACACCAGGCTAGTGCTCAAGCTTCCAGTGTAGAGAGATATTTAATCTATATTGGTATGTTTTCAAAAGAGATATAAAATTAGGAGAATATCGTTTATATCGATATAGTTATATTTGCACCTTTTCTCAGAGTAGACAATGAGAGAGCAATTACTGAGTCACATGCTCAATTTCCGTTTCTGACAAATAGATACAGGTAGCCAGCAAGTATTACAAGGTACCCTGTAATCAAAAAAATAAGTAGATTAAGTTCAGTAAACTGTCACTATGGCTGCAATATTCACAACCTCTCTGCTATGGATTTAACCATGTATAACTACAATTAAGTCGCTGAAAATAATCAAATGTCACATTTCTGCCGGGTTTCCAGTTATTTCTCCTCCTGAATATTTAATCCACTTTATAGAAAATACCAATATATATCGTGTATCTGTACTCACCCTAAATATATATCAGGATATGATTTTTGGTCCATATCGCCCAGCCCTAACCTAACACCAACCCCAACTTAATTTCCCTAAAATTTTTTTTTTCAAGAAACAGATGCTGTCAATTTCACTCCACCATGAATAGGCCGTTCCTCACAAGAAACCAGCGCATCTCCTATTCAAAGCTGTAGTGATTTCCCGCATTGACAACTGCAACTTTTTGCTTAACTACCAGCCTCAGTTACCATACCTTTGTAGCTTGTTCAAAATGCTAAAGATATTCAACCAACACAAGTTCTTCCATGAAACCCCTCTCTTCTAAGAATGTCTTAAAACTTCACTGGCTTCCCATCATTGCCTGCATGATGATGCACATTTTGCCCACTTTGTAAAAAATGCCGATATATATTCTGTATCAGTATTCAACCTAAATATATTGGGATATGATTTTTGTTGGTTCATATCGCCCAGCCCTAGGGCTGGGTATTACCACTGATTTCCAGACAGGTACAATTTGGCACGACATCGCTCGTCACTTTCGTCTAACAAACATCTGAAACATATATGGTAAATTAAAAGATGCTGTGTGACGGTACAACCTGCATTACCCAATGACAGTCTGTGTTGAAAAAGGAGCATGTTTCTTTGCTTACAGGCCAAGCCAGTTGAAACAGAATGCATTGATTAAACTAGCGCAGCGAATGGAACTCTGAAAATTCTTTAACTATTAATCACAGAGCAAATGCTCTATAATGCTTTTATAAGATAAAGAATATTCAAATCCCAAAACTGAAAACTGAATACCTACCCATCAAATGAATACCTGGTAATTGTGGGCTAGCCCCAATAGTAACCATCCCTTCATGAAATCGTGTACTTGTGGATACATATGGCTGGTTATAAAAATGTCACACCCCTGTCCCTACAAATTGTTCTGGGGCTGTGAGACCATGCACTGCTGCCGTTCCAATGTTGAGGGTGGCGAACAACAACGAACCCCATTCTGCCACCTGTATCCTTTTGTCTGGATGAGCTGGAATTAATGTGTAATATTTACCTTGAAAACAAATAAAAAAGAGCTTGTGCTTTATACCAATACGGTTGCTCGGCTGTGTCCGAGTAGCACAGTAGCAAAGCAGCCGTAGCCTTATGTCAGCCTACTACATGGAAGAGAGGGCAGGGTGAGTAGTGGATTTAAAAGAACTGAAACACACTGACTGTGGACACTGATCTCTCCCTCCCTTGTACAACCTGAACATAATAATTTAATATTTGCCTATTTACAATGTAAGATGTCCTGTTCAAGTGTTTTGAATGGTGTCCTGAAATAAAATGTTGTTATTATTATTATTTTAACCCACACACACATACACGCACACACACACACACTATAGTGGGAAGTTAGTGTATTAACTCTCTGCTTGACCAGGTGTGATAGGCTCTTCAGCTCTCTGAATAATTCAGATGATGCTTCTAGGCTACATCATTATAACACAAAGGCTTGCCTTGGGGTTGGCACATGGCATGGCAAGCCATTATTTGTTAATGACAGTCCATCATATTTGACATAGGCAACACATCAGTATAACACTGGTCAAAATACCTTGTAACCAGTTTAACAACATTTCTAAATATTGATCTATTGCAATATGGCCCTCTGTATGGGTATGAGCTACGGGTTTACAGCTGTTTCTTTACATGTTTATCTTAAATGTAGCCTATCTAGAATCATCATATAGTGTACTAATACCATAATGTAATAACTCCAGTCTCATATGATGCTTACATGTGCAGTCTACTCTGTGTCCTGTAGAGGGACAAGCCCAAAGCTAAACCTTCTTGTAAGACAATTATAAAGTTACATGAGGTTTAAAACCAAACGTAATAAACATTAAGCTTTAATGCATCCATCGCTGCACCTCTCTGATCGTCCTCTCATGTAAAATTACTTCAATTTAATACATTTTAAGGGGATATCTCAAATCTGAGCTGATGATATAGCTCCTGGTTAGCCTGGTCGCCTTCATAATTTAAACAAATTATATGAACAAAGGGGTACTCATATGGCTTGGAACTGAGATAGGCTACTAGAATTATCGTAATCATATCATATGATTCCGTAAAATGTCTCTTCAAAAGGTGGTAGGAGTATCCTATATCCCAGAAATCGGGATGACAATCGTCCTTTACAAATACTAGAAAGCATACTAGGTTATATCCTCTGCAAATGTCAGAAGCAGCGACCCTTGTCATTACATTATTATAAACAAACAAATTCTAGATAGCCTAGCTTTATGAAATGCTATAAACGGGTTTTTGTTGCGTGGTTGCAGGTCTGTCTGGAAACCGCCTGGCACCGTTTTCTCCCAGTGTAAGTTTTGTGACTTTCAAGACAGGAACCACAGTAGCTATGCAGAACACAACACATCACTTGGAGAATTACGAAAAGTAGCCTAAAAGCGTAACAGATACAAACACTTCGTCCCTGGGTCTATTCGCCCCTTCCAAGTTTGCGCCATATTGAGTCTCCTTAACGCCGCATGCAGTCAAACTACGCTGCGCTGGGACAAAAGACGCCACAAAGAGCACTAAAGTTCGTCTTACCTTGGCGATTGCCTTTTTATATCGCATGACTGCCTGCTGGATCACTGCGTATACTTTAATATTCCCGTCCCCGCACGGCACCACGACCCGCGTTCTCCCGAAACACACCGTCACTTTCATGGTTCACGATCCGAGATAAGCGGCCCGGATCCAGAGTACCTTAACAGTAGAGCCGAGGAAGAGAGCTTCCGCAGGGTAGACTGCAGGAACATTAAGGAATATTTCTGGTTTCCCCTGATGGTATTCCCTGGATTCTAGCTACAGATCTGTTCGCATTTCCCCGCCGGACGACATTGTTGTGTGCTTTCTGACCACCTGTTTAGCTCGCTCTCTCTGCTTCTCCAGAGCTGGGAATCTTATTCGTTGAACAGGGAAGCGCGCACCGCACTGTGGTAGAGTTTGATATTGCATTGGTCGTGTTCGACACTAATTAGGTCGATAGCTATCACAGATAGGATAGCACACTAATTAATCAGATTTTTTATTAAGTAAGCTAACTCTTGATTTAGCTAAATGCCTGGGCAGGCCAAATACAGCGTTCAGGGTAGGCTACACGATCTAACTCCAGTTGAGAGTTTATGGTTGTGTTGTAGGGTTACTGTAGTGGCTTAACTGTGTGTGTGCACGTGGCGCAGGATTTTTAAGGAGGAGGGGACGAAAATGTGAGGAAATAAAATTTAAAGCCTGTACAACTAATCTTTAGTTATTTCAGGTACTTAATTTAATAATAATAATAATAATAATAATCAAGGCCGGATTAGTACCCCCAGGGGGCCCTGGGTACTAAAGATAATGGGCCCGCCTCCTGTCCCTAACACCCACACTTAAAGGTGGCACCATGGCAATAACAAATCTATTGACAAAATGCAGGCACCTGCTAGAACCTTCACCCCACCAGACAGACTCCGCACACACACGATGCTAAGGCATACCATAATGATTGAAACTTTTAAACAGATATGCCTGTCCTGATTTGATACACTAAGTAGTTTACAGCCATCTTCTCACTCAAACATTGCCTTAATGGTAGTGTATAGGACTACTAAGACCATGCAGAGTTCCACAGGGGCAGATGCTCAAAATGTAAAAAGGTATATATAATGAGGGAGCTAATTCTAAGTAATTTCAGTACTACTCCCTATTCATAAGAATGTATTCTTATTACAATCATCCAAATCATACAAACATTGTAAATAGCATTTTCCAGCACTGAATCCACTTTACACTGCTAGACAACAGTTCAAATGCAACTCAATATATTATACTGTAGTAACCCATATAGTTTCCTTAATTTGGCCACAAATTGATAGGCCATTGGTATGCATGATCAATCTCTTATATGATACATAGGCCAGAGAGATAATGAGATTATAATACAACAGCCTATTATGTAGGCCTATATCATAAGTAGGCCTTATGTAGGCATATAGCAAATACGGTTTGAACTACTGAAGGTAGTGTGCATATTTGCAAAAATTTGCAGATAGCCTAGGCATATCATAGCTTTGAGTTCATGCATTTTTAAAGATGTAGGAATGCTTTGCAATCAAAACTGATGTCGCTCCACAGACAATAGTGCTGACGAGTTTTGAACTGGATCAAAAAATGTTATTGAAAAATGCGTCCAAGCAATCGTAAAATAAAAGTTTTAACCAACTTTTTTGTTAGGCAACTTACCATTCACTGCCTGCCAATGCATTTGAAGTGGCGCTATATTCACAGAAAAAATAGCCGCTAGCCCACCGCAAGCAAGTTGTTTGACGCTTGTGGCTGCCTTGCCTGCCTGTAGTGGAACGCAAGACGCAGTGAATCAGCCTAATCAAATAATAGACAGCTAACCTCAGGTTATGCTGCGCTGATCACACTGGCCTCCTCAGGTCCCTGGTTACTAGCTTGTTCGTCATCTTCCACACCTTCTTCACACCGATTCTTCTGGGACGTTTTAAGAACGTTTTAATAGATGGAACGGCTTAGTAAAGACGTCTCCCTCTCCGTACTGTACTACTCTCCTTTTTCACTTTTTCGTTTGCGTTTACTACACTAATATTGAACTACGATGACTACTACCACAGTCCGCTCGATTCAGCGCAGGGTTGTTTTAAGACAGCACAGGGGCGGGCTGTTACGTGCTTGAATAGTTATATAATTTTATTTAAATATAAAATATATCAGCATACTTTTTATTGGTTATACATAGTTATCATTATCTGAAATAAAAAACTGTTCCCCTCGCGTTGGGCCCCAAATGCGCATGGGCCCCTTAGCCTATGCACATAAGGCTCATTGGATATTCCGGGCGTGGTAATGATGGACAAAACCTAAATTGACGCCAGAGTGAAATCTGTCCCACCCGGGACTTGAACCCCGCTCCCCTGTGTAAAAAGCAACATCCATAGGTACGGTCCCAGACAATATTGTTTAGCGCCATTGCGTCCTTGATGTATCATAAAATCGTTACACATGATAATGATAGACTAGGCTCTACTGGTAAACATGATCACTGGTATTTACCTCCCTATTAAAAAAAGAAGCATGGTGTTGTCAAAGAAAAAAACACAGGATGACCACAACATCCATCCATCCATCTTCATCCGCTTATCGGGTAGTCGGTTCGCGGGGGCAGCAGCTCTAGCATGGGACCCCAAACTTCTCTTTCCTGAGCTACATTATCCAGCTCTGACTAGGGGATCCCGAGGTGTTCCCAGGCCAATGTGGAGATATAATCTCTCCACCTAGTTCTGGGTCTTCCCAAGACCTCTTCCCTGCTGGAGGTGCCTGGAACACCTCCCTAGGAAAGCGCCCAGGTACGACCTCAACTGGCTCCTTTCGACGCAAAGGCACAGCGGGTCTACTGAGAGTTCCTCACGGATGGCCGAGCTTCTCACCCTATCTCTAAGGGATACGCCAACCACCCTCCTGAGAAAACCCATTTCAACCGCTTGTAGCCGTGATCTAGTTATTTTGGTCACAACGGTGTGGTAAAGTGACTGTAATACCGCTCTACTGCTCCGATTCTCTGGCCAATCTCCCGATCCAATGTCCCCTCACTCGGGAAGACCCAGAGGTACTTGAACTCCTTCACTTGGGGTAAGGACTTATTCCTTACACAGAGTAGGTACTCCATCGGTATCCTGCCGAGAACCATGGACTCAGATTTAGCAGTGCTAATCCTCATCCCAGCCGCTTCACACTCAGCTGCGAACCGATCCAGTGAGTGCTGGAGGTCACGGGCCGATGATGCCATCAGGACCACATCATCTGCAAAAAGCAG